>VZTF01007374.1:165262-175941 GCA_013397755.1 Cnemophilus loriae
GGGGGACACCGGGGGGGGACACCGGGGGGGGACACCGGGGCCAGCCCCGCCCCGCCGCCGTCGAGCCCGGGCCGAGCCGCGCCCGCCGCCTCCCCGGGCGCGGTCTGTCCTCGCTGCGGGGCCCGCTCTGCCGTGTCGCTGGCACAGAACGGTTCGGGTCGTAACGGACCTTCAAGAGCGTCGCGTTCCATCCCCTGTCCCGGCACGGACACCTCCCACCAGCCCCGCCCAACCTGGCCTTAGCGTCCACATCTTTTCTGGACAACCTGTGCCACAACACTCTCAGGGGGAGTAATTTCTTCCTAATATCCAATCCAAACCTGCCCTCTTTCAGTTTAAAGAGCGGTATCCCTTGTGTGACCTGTCCAAGGAATCGTTCCCCCTGGTCCTGTAACTACATGCGCTCATTAACAGTCCCTGTCCAGCAATCCTGCATCCACCTTAGGCACTAGAAGGGACTCTAAAGTCTCCTCAGAGCCTTCTCTCCCACAATCTGAACACCCCCAGCTCTCTCAGCCTGCCACCATAGCAGAGATGCTCCAGCCCTTAGAGCATCTTCACGGCCTCCTCTGAACTTGCTCTGGCAGGTCCACATGGCACTGCAGGTGGGGACCTCAGGAGTGGAATAAGGGGCAGAACCCCCTCCCTCAGCTGCTGGAGATGCAGCCCGGGGCACGGTTGGCTCTCTGGACTGCAAGCCACTTCCTGTGGTGCAGAAGCCCAGTCACTGCCACCATGCTCAAGCAGCCAACATAAACACACCTTGGAGCATTTTTCCCAAGTCATGACTGACCACAGCAGCTGTTTAGAGTCTCTGGGTACTTTTCCCCACTAGAATCCCTTCCTGCCACGTGTGGCTCAGCCAGCTGACAGCCAGGCCAGCCTATTCCAGGGCACTTTTGCAGCCTCTAAGCCCAGGGCTGCCCAGCACTCCCTGGTGCCTCCAGCCTTCCCACAGCACACAGGCTAAACACACACCCCCTTCCCCCTGGGCTGGGACAGCGGAAGAGTGGAAGCAAAACTCACCTGAAATGCTTCCTCCAGGGAGCTTCTCCCTAGTCAAGCAGGCACAGAGCATGAGAATATTAATGTAAACCACCAAAACTGAAAAAGACAAGACGTAACCTAACAAAGTCTACATGTTTTTGTTATGTTTTCAACATCATTATTGCCTGGTAATAAAACAGCCTACTCTGGAGCAATATCCTCTGCAACAGCTCAGGGCAGGGAGTTTTCCTGGTGCTGTCCCTTGCTGACAGCTCCAAGCACCTCCAGGAGCAGGCAGGCTCCTTGACCCCAATGCCCAGCTGCCACTGCCATTTCAGCAGCTTGCTCTGCTCCCATTTGAAAGTCAGCTTCTTCCTGGAAACTGAGCAAAACTCACCTTGTGGCACCACAACTGGGCCTGGAGAGCAACTGTTGGCTTCCAGAGACCTGGAAAACACACACAGATTTTTCACTTTGCATTTTTAAAGCAAGAATAGCATCATATTGATTTTACTAAGGCTAAATCCAGTCACATTTGCTCTGCATAAGCACCCACTGTCTGGCAGTTTTACGCAGTGTGATATATGTAAGCCAGCACAGAAAGCCTGTCCCAGCACCAAAATAGAAGTCAGGTGTTGGACAGGCAGGAGGCTACGGGGTTTTTTTAACCCCACTTCTCCCAGGGCAGCAGCAGAGGGATCAGTGTAGGCTCCCACATCCCTGCTGAGCAAGGCAGCATTCCCGAGGGCACAGCTAGCACTCATCTGCATCCCAAGTGCCACCTTCCCACTATTCCCTGTGCAGCTGTGCTGTTACTCACCTTTCCACACAAAGGCCTAACCACAACAGAGGAAACCAGAACACAATGCTAGGCGTTTTAAAATTAAGAATGGCAATTGTTAAACATCTCAATATAATGCCTAACCAGTTTGGCTGTAGAGTTCCCTCCCCCACAAAACAACAGAGAACAAAAGTCAGACCAACACAACCCTGCAGCTTTTGCACTGCTTTTTGGGTACTTTCCTGATGTTTTTCTAGCCTGTTTCTGTTGGTTAGAAGAGGCAGCTGTTGTCCTCAGATATTTTTCCTGTTGCAGGGCTCTGTGATAGGTGCTGAACAGCTTTTGAGGTTAGGCACCTGCATGTTTCCAAAGGCCAAGGCAATCTGGCTTACCTGGCCCACAGAAAAATAACTATATTTCTCTCTTTAATGTATTCCTACAGGTACAGTTGCTCCTCACCTTTCACCTGCATTAATTGATCACAAGGAGAGTTGGTCTCACCAGCAGAAGAGAGAACCCATGCAGCTGCACTTGTCCTTACAATTCCTGTGCCATACAAATTGCAGCCCCTACCCAGTTTAGTTTGAAATGCTGATGTCTTAATTTTTTTAGTTTGCTGGGATTAGAAGCAAAATGCAAGACTTGGACTGTGATACAGAATTAAACATTAGATAATTAGCTTTAATGCACTGCCAACAGTGACCCTTTTCCAGAGAGCTCCCAGACGAAATAAGTCCAAGCATGGCTGGGAAGAGCTATAGGTGAGTGTCTGGTCTCCCAAACTCAGGCAGAGCACAACCACAGTATCCTGCTGTGAGATTGTTTAAATCCATCCATCTCCTTACTTAACCCCGAACAGCCGAAGGCAGGATTTCACTGGAGAAATGAAGGCAGCTGTCATCCCCCCGTTGGTGCTGACACAGTGGCCTCGGGGCGGCGAAACCCCGATCTCAGCAGAAACCAGCCCCGCAGAGAGGAAGCAAACAACCCTGCCTGGGCTCTTCCACAGCCTGGAACAGCCTGCGCGATTCCAGTGCTGGTTTGGTAGCAATTGTATGAGTTCACGAGTCTTTACAAGGGAAATTCGTTTCTAACGCGCCTTTTGAAGCCGCCAACAGGCGCTGCTGTGCGGGGGCTCGGGCAGCACCGCGAGGGCTCCTGCACGGAGCTGGCAGGGACTGCGTCCCACACTGCTGCCCATGGAAGGGGACACAGGCGGCGGGTCCCTCTCCGAGGGAGAATTTTGCACGATACAGCTTGGTTGGAGTCCACCGCCACCTCCATTAGCACAGAAAATGAGCCATCCTGTGCTTCAGCCAAGCGCTCAGCAGACTGCAAAGGGCACAAACGGAGCGACCCGAGGGATTGCCTTCAACACCTCACAGCTCGGGTAAATCCATTAAATCCTCTCACAGAATAGTTTTCACGCCCTGTGAAAAGCTTTGTTTGACTGTTCACGGCGATGGAGGTTTTGGAAGATCAGTCCCTGGCAGGTCCCACAGCAGGAGGCGGGAGCCAGGCTCCCCTCCGGCCTCGGGACACGCACCAACCCTCACCGCCTTGTGGGGTTTGTTAAAACATTCATTTTTGCAGTGCTCTTTGCTTCTTCTGCCATCGTGTGGCCAGTTGGAGGATGAAGAGCTGTCTGTAAAACACGCAATCGCCTTTTCATGTCTTCCAAATATCGGATGGATTTTTATAATACTCGGTGTCGTATGAAGTCAGTGGAGATGTATTGCTTCTCACCAAGGTCCTTCCCACCCCCTGACAGGTGCTACAGGTTTGTCTTTAGTGTTGCTACGGCCTGAAGTAGGTCCGGTTAATCCAAGCGTGTAGGCTGACAGGTAATTTACTGCTAGGGCACGACCTGCCCGTTGACTCGCTGCTCCTCACACCGGGCAAGAGGATCGGGGAAAAGGCACTCGCTGCTGAGTGCCATCCACTTCTGAGGCAGTCCTCTCCCCCTGACAGCCATTCCAGGACCACCTCCGTCTGGGAAAGTGAGTTCACGCTCAGGGCAGTCACAGCACGCTGAAGAGACTGGCAGGGCTCTGTCCTGATCCACAGGTACATCAGAGCATGCCAGGATCCCTGGGGGAATGCCAAGCAGAAGCTGACACCATTTTTTCCTTCACTTCTCCTGAATGGGACACATCCTTCACTGATTTGGTGAAAAAGGTTGTTTTATAAGAAATGAGAGCATTTTTGCTAGCAGATTCTGAGAGAGAATTCTTGTCTGTGCACACCTGAGGCTCTCAAATCTACCCTGCCAGCACAGGGTGACCAGCAGGCACAGGACCAGGAGCTCACTTTCCGAGAGCAGCCAAAGCCATCCAAATTCTGTATCTGCTGGCATCCTACCTACGGCCTTTAGCTGCTGACACCTCTGGGCGGTGCTGACTGCCCCTCAGCAGGGCAGGGTGCTGATTTCATCCTCCCCTCATGCCAATCTGCCTGGAACAAACAGGTTTCCCCTGGGAGTGGCCAGCAAGCTCTCCGTGTGTGTGGGTGTTCTGAGGAGGGATTGCATCACTCTTGCAAAACACCCACGAGGGAGGGAAGCCAGTAACTGTCTGCAGAGGGTGTGCATGAATCCGGGCCTCCAGACCCCCCCTGGAGCCTGTGCATCCCATTCCCCCCGGATCAGCAGGGCCCGACCAGCACCAGCTGGGTGCATCCCTCAGCACCAGCTGCCCAAGTCCTGCCTCAGACCTGTGCCCAAAACATCCCCCTCAGGTTTAGGACTTCCTCTAGGATGTCATGACCTGCAGCAGGGACTTCCCAGGGAGTTCTTCTGGGCCTCCCCCAGCCTTCCTGGAAAAAGGAAGAGCCAAGTTCTGAGTCGGCACTGAGCACTCTGGAGTTGACCCAGCAGTGACATCCTCACTGCGGTGTCCGTCACACAAGGGGACACGCTTGTCTCCACCCCTCAAGTGCATTTGCAATCAGTTTACCGCTCCACCAGCAGCTTTCTTTGCTGGAACAGGGCACAGAGCTCAGATGCTGGTTGCTGCAGGCCTCTGCAGCAATTGAACTTGCAATCCACAAACACAAGCCTATCCAAAATAAATAAACATAGAAGAGCCCTACAAAATCACCCCCAAACCTCTCCTACAGCTGCACTATGCATGGAGGGTGGGGTGTAAGGTTTAATCAGATGAGAGCTTGGGTAGCAAGCAAGATTTATGCCACCAAGTGAGGTATTTGGGCTACAGTCTTGCTAAACTCAGCTGCACTGAGATATAAGTGCAGTTTAAGAAGGTGAACGTTCTCTCACAGAGAAGGCCTGAGCTCTGATTGCTGCAGCAGACTTTCAAATGAAAAGTTTGGTTAATGAATTGGCTTTTGAACCCATATCCAGAGATATCCTGTAGCAAAAGCCCTTCTAATTAATACACTAATAGTCTTTCTCAAGAGGCACTTTCCCCTTATAGTGTGAAATACCCTATTCAAATATGCAGCAACTTACAGAGTGATAATTTATGAAGGAGAATACCAATTTTAGTTAACAAAACTTCCCTTTCTAAAAAGAAGGCTTCTTCTTTCTCAAAGGGGGAAAACCCAGCAAATATATTTGGTACATGATGTGACAAATCCATATACCTCAGCCTCCAGCATATTTCCTAGTGCCCCAAAAAAAACACATCTACTAAATAAATTTGATTATATCCTTCTTCCAGCAACAAGGTCTCCAACAAGGCTCATCTAACCTAGAAAGGGAAAGTTTTCATAGTTTCTCATTTTCCAGTCCTTTGTCTTCTCCTTTCCTACAAAGTCTTTACAGCCTCTTCCATGACAATCAAAAGAGCCTTAGAGAGTTACTCTCAAAGAATTCAGCCTTGTTTCTCTAGCATTTTTTCAGCATACATGACAGCAAACACTCCAGATCTCATTTTTAATGTAACACAACAGAGGGCCTACAGCAGATAACAAAACATCCAAAAGAAAGTCTATGCATGGTTACTCATTATTCAACGTGTTGAGAGCTGCCTGTTATCACATATATTGCAATATTTTGAATAAGCTCTTGAAAGTCACCTGGACCCTGGTGTGCTCATCTGAAAAAAAATGTTGAGCTACTTCCCACCACTCACTTTTTCAGCTAGGAAACTTCCACAAGAGCATACTTGCACCCAGCCCACCCCAGTTAGTCAGAGGGTAGAACCTGCAAGCAGGAGAAAGTATACATAGCAACCAGCTTCTCAACCCACCCCAGGCTTTTATCAACCCCAACACCCATTCAAAGGTTTAAAATCCACTTACCTTGCTCATACATGTTTATTTAAGTCTGTACACACTCTAAGCAGCTTTCAGACAACAGTGTAACACGGGAAAGAGCCCCACACCTTAGCAGCACCTCCCAAAGGACAGCCAAGCCAAGGAGCAGGGGCTGCTCACCTTTCCCCCACAGCCACTGCTCGGGTGGGGTAAGGGATTTATTTTAATTGATTTTTGTACCTTTGTCACAAAGCAGGGAAGGAAGAGTGCCATGTGAAAGCCCCTCATCAGCCCAAGCCCCAGGCTCTGCATCCCAGAACAACCCTAGGCTTTCCCTAGCTGTTTATATGCCCCAGAAGAGGTAATGAGATTTACAGTTGGGTTGGTGGGGAACGAGAATCACCTGTGGGCACCTCACAGGATGTGATCCATTCCATTTGCCTTGCAAAACACCCGTTAACCTGGATCACTTGCAATTAATACCCTTTACTGCCCTAAATAAGTGTTCCAATTCCAATGTCTGAGATGCACTCAAAAACCACCTCCTGGCTCCTTCTTCTATAATTTTGGGTTAGTGAAGGAGTGCTCAAAGAACTGCCATGTGCTTCACACATCACGAATGTCTGTCTCTTATTGTCCTTCATCAGGCCTGTCTGCTGATTGGTTTTTCCACCTCACAGCTCTCTGATGTATGGGGCACCCCAGGACCAGGCTCACCTTCCCTGTCCTGCCCCTTGGAGCGTGGCACATCCTCACTGCAGGTGCTAGGAAGGCTGATTCCCAAAGGCTGTCTCCATCAGAGTCCTGGAAACAATGGTGAAATCCACAATGGTTCCCACTGCCCTGGAAACACTAATATATACGGGAGAAACACACAGTTTAGTTTGTATTAATAAAACACAGCAGTGGAGGTACAGCAGGAGAGGTGCCTGTACATCTCAACAACAGCTTGCCATGGGGAACCTCCTGCCCTGCCCATGTGTATGGGACAGATCAAGGGCTCTCTGAGGAGATTTCGGAGCCAACATCACCTTCCCCATCCTCGTCTGGGGGTAGAGTGGAGCAAGGAGGGGTTATAACATGAAGTGGAGTTGCTGGCTAAGCCCAGCCAGTGTGCAGAAAGTAAAATTTAATGACATAGGAGAAAGCACAGCAGGGCCACGGGTGGAACTAGAGGGGCCGACAGCCTCAACACATGGACCCGTCTTACAGGTTCTCCCCCAGGTCTTCCTGCTGCCTGGAAAGACTGGTGCTGACCTGTACACGGGAGGACGTGGCAGTGTTTTGGACACTGACCAGGCAATGCTCTTCACAAAAGAGCAGTAGTCTCACTCTTCATCTTTCAGCCCCCACGTTTGAATTTTGATAGTGATAACAGGCGTCAGGAAAGAATCCAATTGCGCAAAGCAATGCTGGAATGGGGAGCTGGGAGGTGTATTCCCACAGGCACTTGCTGAAACATCTCGTCATCTCCGCCTGGCAGCATACAAACAGTCATCAACTTTTGCAAAGCTCTGCCAAGGGCAGACTCCCTCCCTCCATCTCTCCCCCTCTCCGTCCTTCAGGCTCAGAAGGACCCAGGCTGTGGAGAGAGCTGCTGGTGACCATGCTGGCAGACGTGGGTCTCTGAGTGAGCAACATCAAGAGCTGCAGAAATGCAGAACTCACATGCCACTTCACAACAATGCAGCCACAGCCCAGGCTGAGGCACCACGACAACGCTGGTTGGCCCAGGCACCGTGTTTTGCCTGCCCTGACCCTCCTGAGTCAGCTCCTCTGGAAACCATAAAAGAATGATATGCTAGATAACATCCAAATGCTGAAATGCAAAGCAGGGTTGTGTCACCCAGCTGGCTTCCTGCAGAAAATGCTGTTGATGCTATGCACAAGAGACAGAAACCATGTCTCTCCAGAGCAGTTGCTGTGGCACTGCTTCCTGCTTCTCAGCACATTTGGAGCTCCAGCACTTTCCAACAAACCCGAAATTCATGGGAGGGTACCACTCACCACCATCTCGTTTTCGGTCCCCACTTTATCTTCTACCCCACAGCACCCACATCACAGGGAACTCCACCAGACTGAGATGGGGGTTACTGAAAGTGCTGTATTTACAGGGCAGTATTAACTTCTGCTGTTGTTATTGACAATTTATTTACAAATAATCCCTGTAGTCACCAACGGTTGAATCCGGCAGAGTTAGACAGAACTTCATGGCAGGCTGGCAAGGCAGAGTAGCCAGTTTCTCTTCTTTTCCATTCTCAGCCCTGCCAAGGGAAGGGCTTTAGTCATTTGCCTTCCCCTGGACCACAAAGGCAATGCCTGTTAATCAGTAATCACGGGAACAGAGGTGACTAACGCACGGTTCAAGTTCTAGCACTGCTTGTTGCAGGTGTCACGAGAGAAACACCCAGCTCCTGACTTCACGTAGCATTTCCAGGGCTGAGGGCTGCTTTCCCGGCCCATGCACCCTGCCAGAGCCGGGCAGCACGGGCCCCCTGGCACGGCTCGGTCCCCGGGACAGCACAGCTCTGACAGACACGGTGTGTCACAGGCGGTTGTGTTGGGACGCGGATGTGCTGCTGCTTGTCCCGTCTCAGAGCTGAGCCGAGCGCACATCAGGGACCACCTGGGGCAGCAGAGTGCCAGGCTGGCAGTGACACGGGAAGATTTTGCTGCAGTGTCCCTCCTGGAAGGATGGCAGCATCAGGAGGAACGATCCTGGGAAAGGAGCGTCCAGCAGCCTCTGCCACCAGCTGCCGTTGAAGTTAAATTTTCACTGACGGGCTGCAGGATGCACAAACACGGGCATCACCTTCGCCCAGTGTGAAGGGAGTCCTGACAGCCCTGCCAGATGTGGCTGAGGGTTGGGCGGAGCTCCTCTGCAGACCACCTGGGACTGCCCCCCCACCTTCCCCACCAGGAAATGAGACAGTTCCAGGCAGTAGCCAGGGAGTGATTGACAGGCCCAGTCAGCCTCTGACCTGCGAAGACAGCTTTCCCAGGGCACAGGTCAATTCAAGAGACAGGCTTTCCCCCTGGGATGTTTGCTCGGATCTTCCTCTCCTGCACAGACTAGTCCGGGTTTAGATGGAGTCTCCCACAGAATACTAACAGGGGGCAGCAAGGGGCCGGCTGTTCCCTTTTCAGATGGATTTGCGGCCCGGCTGCCAGAGAGGCATCTTACAAAGGGGCTTTTGGCTGGCCCCTGTGGATCCCTGGTTTTCAAGCCATGGAGGGGACAATGGTGCTGTTTATGCCCCAGGGCCCATTTCCCAGCTGTGCCAGCCCTGGCCAAGCACCCCAGCAGCTCTGCACGAGCGTGGGTCCCACTGCCACTGCAGTCTGGTCCTCCAGGACCGCACACCCTGCGCTTTGTGCCTCCTCTGCTCAGGGGGCGATGGCCGATGGCTGCTTCCTCTGCTCCTGCCTCATCCTCAGAGCCAGCATCGCCCGGCGGTACAGATCTGGGAACAAGGGAAGCAGTCAGGCACTGGCCAGGGACCAGCTCCACGGTCCACCTGGCAACCTGTGCTGAGTGAGGGCTGCAAGGACGCCCCAGGCTCCAGCACAGAGCACTTGTGTGGCCTCACTGCATCCCCCCTCACAGCAGAGGCAGCAGCATCTGCCTCCACAACAGCCCCCACACTGCCCTGCAGCAGCACTTGCCTGTGCCCATGTCCCCACACCAAGCACCCCACGGCCGAGTGTCCCTGCACAGCTCACGCCCAGCTGCCAGCAGGCCGGACCCCTGATGCTTTCAGCAAAATCTGTCCTGAGAAATACCAACCAAAGGTGCTTGAGACCTCCTCACGCTGCTGCTCCAGAGAAGGTTCCTGTGACTTGATTTTATTCTTGATTTTCTTCTTTTTTTTCTTTTTCATGCCCTGTGCTGGATGGAGAAATACAAAACGTCAGGCACCACACCTGAACAAGGGTGCCTTTGTCACCAAACCAGCTGAGAGGACTGCTGGTGGCAGGTTTGCAGTCCTCCGTTGCTTCCGGCCATCATCCCCTGTGGAGATGCTCACATGTCTCTCCTCTTCCCCTTTGGACTCCTGTGACCTGGCTCTGCACTCAGCTGATCTGCAGGCAAAGCTGATGGAGGTGCCAGAGACCAGTGGTCCAACATTTTGCCACATTGCCAGGCGTGGCAGCCTCCCTGCCGGGTGGCTCTGGGCGTCCTGCCGTGCTGGTGCTGGCAGAGCTGGCAGCCCCCCACAGTCCCCTCTCACCTGGGTGGGGGGTGGCCATCCCGATGGGGACGGGCTCCTCCTGCCCGACCCTGTTGGGCAGCAGCAGCCCCCCGGCAGCCCCCGCACGGCTGTCACCCCCTACTCCCGGTCCCTCCGGCTCCTCGGCTGGGCTTGGCTGCCCCAAGCCCTTCTTCTTCAGCTTCCTCTTCCTCCTCCTGGGGCCCTTAGCGCTCTCCTCCTGGGCAGGGAAAAGGAGATGAGGAGAGGGTGGCAGAGCCCCTCTTCCGCCCCGTCCCGTGCCGGGGGTCTCCCTCACTCACCAGGGGCAGGAGGCGGCACACGGGGCGCACTGGCCGCTGCTCCCTGTTCTTCCCCGCGCCCTCTCGAGCATCTTCCCCGGGGAGCGGCCGGTCCCTGGGGGAGAGAGCACAGCGGGGGTGAGGACGAGCGCTGCGGGGGGAGGATGGGGACGGGGACACGCGCCCGCGGAGCCCCGCACC
>VZTF01007380.1:1034-26845 GCA_013397755.1 Cnemophilus loriae
TCCTGGTTCAATGGAAGTTGCTACTGGTGCGATCCACGTCTTTCATCGCCTGTGGTAAGTCCCGTTTCGGGCGCCATTTGTAGCAATGGGGAACAAAGACACACCGACCTCCTTGCTTATCCCCAAGAAGATCGTTTATGCAAAGCAACGAGCAAGTTTTGTACCTTTCTCAAGCACCATATTTCCTTACAGGGAAAAGACCTATCCCACGTTGCCATGTCAGCACACACGCCCTCTCAGTGCCCTTCCATGGGGTGATCACGCCCGTCACCTTCCGGCGGGCTCCTTCTCGGAGGGGCTCCGCCACGTTCCCGGAGGGTCCCACCACCTTCCCGGAGGGTCCCACCACGTGGCTGCCCCAAGGACAAGGCCGGACAAGCCTCTCTGAGCGGCCACGCGGTCCTTTCTTCTTTGTGCTGCCGTGTGCTCCTGCAGGCGCGTCCCACACCCCGCAACTCCATCCCATCTCTTCCCACAAATGAGAATTTGGTCCCAGCAAACCCTCCTGATCACATTTTTGCTGCAATGCAAACCAGGTCCTTGTTCCTCCACAGCAGAGACACCCAGGCTGGACCTTCTGCCCCACTGCACCTGGGATGGCAACAGGAATATTCCCATTCATGTACAGCTGGAGAAGGCACTTAAAAACTCAAGAGCAGTGATACACCATGGGTGTGGAACTCACAGCAGCACCCACAAACCTGCTAAACCTCCCCAGGATAAATTATCTCAGCAGCAGCTAACCCAAAACGCCAGACATCAAAGCCTGTGCACTGACAAATAGTTGGTGAAAACTACTCCAAGAGCTCAGTGATGTGGATTTGTAACAGTCCTGACAGAAGGTAAAACCACAGCTCCAGCAACAAAATGAACTCTTTGATCGTAGGGAAAAGATACCCAGGGAACAGCACAGCCCACTGAAACAAACATGATTAAAAGAAAAACTGATCACCTAAACGACAGAGTTGATGGCAAAAGCACAAGTAGGAAGAAATGGAGGAAAAGGTCACCCTGTCTGTGACTTGAAGATTTAAACAGAAAAGCAATCAGTAACAATATATGGCACTCAAATTCATAAAACCTATTAAATCACCTCTCTGTAGTCTTAATTACTGACAGGAGTGATTCCTTATTAATTGATAGGGCACCCTCAACTCAAAGACAGCAGTGAAAAATTTTGATATACAAGGTTTTTCCCAAAGCTTAAGTAAATTTATCTCATATTCATCCACTCCCACACATCCACAAAGGTCAAAAAGCAGAGCAACACAGTTCTTTGACCACTGCAGCAGCAACTTAAAAACAAACCAATAAAAGCAGGTAAGCAAGAGATTCTCTTCCTGATGAACACAATATAAAAAATCTTCATTCATAAATTGCTTTCATTTTAAAGAGAACCCTGAAGATGCATCTTGGGTACGCAATGTGAGGCTAAAATTCTACTCAGTTTCTGTACTATTAAATACAACTGAGGGATTTGATGAGGCTCTGGAAATAGATCATATATAGCACTGAAGGGATCCAGCAGTTAAAGAGGAGGATTCAATCTCCTGGCACTTCTCAGAGATGAGCCACTCATTCATTCTCAGCACTAGCAGTGCCCCAAACTGTGTGTGCCCACAGCAGAGTCCTGCTGTTCACATCTACACTTGTGTATGTGCCCTGCAATTACTTACTTTATATTTATATGAATATAAACAAGATGTGGGATTCAGTGTGGGCATAAACACCATATATACAAATTGAGGTTACGTATAGAAACCCTGATCTGCAATTACCTCATTCTCATGTCCTCCACTGAGACCACATTCATACGTACAGTGCACAAACCTGTTCCCAAACTCATCCAGAATTAAATTAAATTGCTGCATTACAAAATTCCAGCTTACAGGTTTCATATTTTTTTGAATTTAAGGCTAAGCTAAAATGAAAACAAGAGGCAGGTGAGTATTCCCCACACAAAGCTGTATTTACTGCTCAGATGTTGAGTATATACTTAGGGAACACCCTTCCTACCTTTTAAAATGCTAGAAATAAAACAGGATATGTGGGGAAGATGTTCAGAACACCTCCTAGGGGAAAATAAAAACACAAGCACAAATACTATTTCATTGATTCACCTGAGAATTGGAACTTATTTCATTTCCAGACACCCACATTGAAGCCATGAATCACCACATCTCCTGGCTGGAAGCCAGTGCTGCAGCTCCTGTTTCCATGACAATCCCGATGCCTCCCTGCTCCAGAGTCTTCATATCAAGGTATTCATTCAAAAATAAACAAGGGGGGACTGCGAGCCAAGTGATGACTCAAGAAAATGCTTTAAAATGCTCATACAAGATTCAAAACTTGCTGAAAACACAGTTAGGAAACAGCCAATCCATCAGAGGAGCTATTTGTGCAACAGGACACGGCTGAACTTCCTGAGTACCTCTCTCTGGATCAAAACTTTCCCTGTGTAGGCTTTCCCTCGTCAAACGGCAGCTAATGCAGAGGAAAGATCATTTTTAATCTTTGTTATTATTTTTTTTGCTTGGACATCTGTTTGCTTCTCTCTGAAAGGATACATTCTTATCCACATGCATCCTGACCCAGCTACTAATCTTCAGTTCAGTTTAAACTGTTCCCCATTTGAAATCCTTGGCATTACAGGAAGAAATGGGAGCAACTCCTACTCACTCATATGAAAGGTTTAATAAAACAACATGCCTGTTCTGGTCTTCTGACTGTTTCTTCCCGTATTTTACAAGAACAAAACAAGCTTAACGCACAGCTGAAATATCTAGTGATGGTATGGCCCTCTGCAGAAAAATCAGGGTGATGTTCAAGCCTCAGGCATGATATATGAAACCATTCCCATGAGGAAACAAAAAATTGTGTCTTTTCAGAGAGAATTTCACCTGCTGTCAAAGAGCTCATCAGTTGAATGAGAGGTTTCTGCAAAGTGCAGCAAAGTTAAATCAAACACAGGGTTAATCCAGATGAATCTCCTTCAAAATACAACTTTCACTTCTTTCAACTGGTGAGGACATGAGGAAGTTAGCAGCACTCTCAAAAGGAGACCCATTTTGGAGGATTTACATTCTATATTAAAATTATGCTGATCATGCACTAATGCAGAGATGCTCCTTTTAACCACAAAGCTTCAGTCTCATCCAGGCAACCTGGGCAAGTTTTCCAGAACAATTGCAGAAACAGCATCTCAAAAAACACAGTGGCAGAAGGAAAACCGTATCTGCTGCGAGTACGGCGTGGTGACAGGCACACAGCCCACACACAAGCCTGTGGAAACAGTCAATGGGAACAATAAATATGAAATAAAGCTGACAATTCCCATTATAGTCCCTATCTTCACACTACATGGGAGCACCACAGCCTTTTAAATGCACTTATCCCAGTCAGGCAACTCTGTATTATCATCTCTGCTGTACAGAAACAGTCAGAGAAGTGCAGTTTGTCTGGGTAACAGAGAGAACTTGGGTAAGTGAATAAAGCAGGTTCAAAATCAAGGTCTCTCATCTGGAGTGCAGGGGCCACTCTCCCAGTTCAAGTCTCTCTATGGCAGCACAGAGCATGGCAATTAAAAATATTTGAGTGTCCTCCAGCGTGTTTTTAACGCACCACTGAGCAAATGGATCCAAATTACCTGGTAGCATGTCACCTGACAGGCAAGCACTGCACTCACTCCTCTCCTTGGGAACTCAGGAGCCTGGGAATGGCAGGAGCAGGAACACCTCACTGTGGAATACAATGCTTGGCTGGGCTATATTCACTTTGCCTCAAGCCCTTGAAATTAATTTCCATTATGGCAATAAACACCACTTAGCTGACATAAGTTGTTTATTTGTAATGTAATTGTCTTCAGAGAGTTGCAGTGTCATTCCTTCTCATTATAAAGGGCCCTGCAGTTGTCTCTGTACAAATCAGTATCGCCCATGGTTTCACACCAATCCCCATGGATTTCCCCCCTCTAATTATTAATAGAAGTTAATATCTTCACCTCATATGATCTGCTCTTCTCCCTGGGAAAGGCACTTCTGTTGCAAGTCCCTTTTTGCATTATGGCCTCGGTTTTGCAGCAGAAACACATCTGGCCCTCATTAGAAGCATAATAAGGTACTGCTGAATGTGTTCTTACTAAAAAATGCATAAAATTCACACTAAATAATGAAATTGCCCTTTCAAAAGGAGGCTAGGTCATTCAGTCACTCCAAAAACCTACCCAAAACCATAAAAAAGCTTCCTGTAGCATTCTGGAATGCAGAATTTCACCTGAACACCCCCAAGCCACTGTTCTGCAGGAAAGCCCTGCTTGTAAGAAACCAATAATTAGCACTGGTCTCATTCTTTTCTTCTTTTAAGTTTTTTTTTTAAAGCTTCAGAGCCTGAAAACTGCTTTGCCTAGAAACTCTCTTCTATCAAAAATAAAGAGTTGATAACATCAGAGACAACCCTTGAGGCCTGGTAACTGAGAGCACCAGATCCACATGAGTACATGTGCTACCAGAAAAGCCTAATAATCCCAACGACTTCAGTATATCTGCTAGATTTAAAGATTAATGCTTTACATAATTCAATATATGCTCTTTTAGAATTTCAGCAATGGATTCTCACAGCTAAAATTACATGGGGGGAAAAGGGCAAAGCAGTTACCATCATAATCTTATAACTTCATGTATTATGACTAGCAAGAACTAGGAATACATTAGTTGTCTGGTCAAACCTTTTGGGATTTGCAGGGCTGGGGGGGAATTTTGCATATATGATCTTTGTATCTTTTTTCTTTTCTTTTCATGATATGCTCTAAGCATTCAGGAAGTAAGAGAAGTTTTGTCTCCTGTATCTTCATATTAGATGACACTTGGAGATATTTAATAACTGTAGAATCCTCTATTTAATTGCCCAAATGGATGTCAAATCTTGAGGGCATCACACCTCTAAGCCCACTTTAACCACACAAATATGTTTGATTAGTTAACACAAGGTTTAAGAAAAATAGAGAAACCACATCCACTTGAGTGTCACAACCTGCAGACACTGAAAAACATATGGAGTAAAGATAAAAAGCATTCTGACTGGTAACAAAATATTCCTGAGAGTTTACAAAGCCCAATGGAGCACTGGAAAGAGCAGGGAGAATAAGAGTTTCTGGAGAGCAGCACACGAACACTTTCTCTTTAGCAGGGAATTTGAAACATGTTCAGACAAATGGGTTTTGTTGTGTCTCATCCTGCCTAGCTTTTTAAAGCCTTCCAGGTGTGCTGCTATACCTGTAGGAATTGCCAGGTAAAAAGGAATTTTTTTGCATTTGTGAGCAATGCTGACAGTACACTGCTCAAAACGAGTCTTCTGTAGTTTGCCCCTCATAGTATTAAAGGTCAAGGACAGCAAGAAGCCAAAAATAGCTGCTCCCTTTCCACAGAAAACAAGTGTACTGAGCTGTCCACCCACATTTCAGGCAGTTGGGGAAGATTTAGAGTATGGAAATACAGGCTAGAGAGGGTAATCCTGCAACAGCCAAACACAAGTTCTACGGCAGATCTAGGCACAAGAAGAGCTAAGGCTGACGGCTTCTCTCAGTCAGAAGAGTTCTTAGTTGGCTATGAAAATGAATAAAATTCAGAACAACTTCTTCAGTGCAGTCCCTTCACTCCAATCATGAAAAAACGCAACCCAAAACCAACAAACTCAGGCAAACACCCAAATCCTGAAGTGCTGTATGAAGGGTCAGAATCTGAACTTCCAAATAGCCAGATTAAAAAGAAAAAAACAAAACCCACAACCAAAAAAAAAAAAAAAAAAAAACAGCCTTTTGTTTTGGGGGATTTTTTTGGAGTAGTTACTCAGAACTGAGAAAATTCTGTGCAAATGGCTGCAAAGCAGGAAATGAACATTTTCTGGTTCAATTTATTACCAACACTATAATGACACCAGCAGGATTCTTGCTAGAAAATGAGAGTAACTTCACAAGAGAGCATTCTGCAAGTCACCCATCCCCATTCAGTATTTCGAGCTCTAGACTCATTTTTTGTTTGACACAGGAAAGGCTTCCCTGAGCAGCTTTATTTCCCAATGACTTCAAATTATTACAGTTTCTCTCCCCTACCCTTTTACTTTTCCATGTCCAGGCTGGAGACAGCTCCTTTACTACCTCACAGCATTGTTAGCAGCTCAATAATTACAAAATCCTGACTTCATGAAATAAAATATGCTGTAAGTAACTGTGTGAACTTCCTGTAGCACTTAAACGCTCTCAATACATGGTTTTACCCCTCTTGTGACAGTCAAAGCTGTCCTCCACCAAGAGAGCAGCACAAATTCAGCACATCTCACATCCACACACACAGGGCCTGAGGAGTCAAAGGCTGTAATGGAAGTGGGTGCTGCAAAAATATTTCATTTTTAAATCCCTATCTGCAATTTGGTTTGGTTTAAATTTTTTCCAAAGCCAAAATCCCTATGCTTCAGAAATAATTTTGCTTTTCAGTTATCTGGGAAGAAAGCCAGCCTTAGCAGGAATGGTATAATGATGTCAAGAGAAGGGACAACTTTGTCAGAGGCAAGATAATTTACCTTCAGTTTACCATCACCTCTAACAAGGTGCTTCTTGCTCAAATCAGAGATTCAGCACTGTGCTGGTTTATGGAGCAGAAAATAATTTTTTAAAAGTGTCTAGGGATGAAAAACACTTCTTACAAGTGGAGGTGAGAAAGGAAATGGTGAGCCAGGAATAATCTGAGGTGTTACTATTTATCATTTGCACAGCAACACTGTTTGAAATACATTATTTAATGGGACTTTCCTTCAAACAATGACAAAAATTATTTCCAAGACTAACAAAGTTGATGCAGGCAAGATAATGGGTCTCCTTGCTCAGCTGAGGCAGGACTAATCCTACAGTGAAGCCTTTCAACCTTATCCTTCAGGGCACATCTCAAACCACGGAATCTTGCAAAATAAGGCTATTCCACAAGCAGAATTAGGCTGCAAAGGACCCAGGAGTATTTCCCTCCCACATCCTATTGCAAGGCCTGTCCTGAAATGGAAATCAACAGTCCTTTATAGACTTGTTCCATCTCTCCCCAGAGGGGTTGATAATCAAGCAGGGCAGGTAAGGCCCCACAAAGCCTCTCACTGTGTCAAAACAAACTTCTTTCCCAAAGGATGGCAAGGACACATTCCTTGCCCAGGAGGGACAGAGGATTCGTTTTAACAAGCTCACAGCACATAGCAGAGGCATAAATTTCATTTCCCATTATTTACAACTCTACTCGGTTTTGGAGAATACATAAAAATTGGTTTCTCGCTGCATTTAATTCTTCTCCCACCCTGTTCCAATCACCATCTATTTCAACCTTCACAAAGCAACCTCAGGTATTTTTCTGCCTGCAATTGGGAGCATCAGAAATAACAAAACACAAAGCAACCCAGAAAATTCATTAGCCAGCTCTGACAAGAGTCAAGCCACAACCTCCTTAAATAATGAAGTCACGACCTGTAAAGAGACAATACAGATTGAAGCTTTTAAAGTGCCAACAGCATCTCCAAAAGGACCTTTTAGGGTACACAAAGATACTTTATTCCCTACAGGCTGTATCTGCAGTGAACAAGGCATTTTTGTGCATTCTGCTACCTTCTCCCCAAGCACTTCAGATTTCAAGAGGGAAGCATCACCCATAACATCAGTGATTTCCCCTACAGTACTTCTTTTTTTAAACCTTTAGTCTGGCCAAAACACTCTTTACCTAAGACCCTTCATCCATATCTAACTTTTCTTGCTAAAAATCTTTCAGAAGTATTCTTGCCTCTCCACTAAAAAAAAAAAAATAAGCCTCTTGTCACTCCTCTATCCCTTTCTGACAGCCTTCTAAACATCCTCCACTGATTTTCCCTTCAGCTTTCCCTTGCTCTTGGCAAAGCCCTCCCTCTCCCTCTCCTCTCATGCCCAATATTCCTTCCCTCCAGGCTTTTGAAAACCCCGTATTGCTAAAAACTTCACAGCTGTGCAATTTGCACTGTCTGGCACTATTTACCGACAGTAAATAATCCGATTACTAACTTCTGGAACCATTTCCATTACATGCCATCCACAATGCTAAAGCTCTGGGTGAAGTTTCTGCAGAGAAGATTCCATGCTCTGGAACTTTCTCCTTAGCACAAACGCTCCCACTGGAGCAGCAATTATAATGCCCGCTTGATGTTTCACCAGGAACTTGAGATGACAAGTACTCTCCTCAAGAGCTCAAAGTAATCCCTGTCTCAGGGTAATAGAAGTCATGCCAGAATAGATGTGGCAGAAAATATCGCACCACCCAACCAAAGTTTGTGAGTTTAAAAAGTAGGGGCCATGAACCAGCCAAGAGCAGAATCGGGATCATCACATTTATCAAGTTCAAAGTATCATCTAAAGCCAGGCATGGCATAAGATGACATTCTGCAGTCATTCCAATAAAATCTTCCCTTCCCAACGGAATCCTTATTTATGACCCAGACTGCTACTCCAGCCAAGCTTTGAAGTGTGTGAGAGGTGCTTTCTACTATTGAAGACTAAAAGAAAAAAGCAGAGTTAAAACTATTTATTCTTTAAAGGAGGGTTTAACCCCCTTTATTTGCAGCCTAGCAGGAGAAAACACGAAAAGGCACCTCTTACAGCCCAAAATCTTAGAAGGGCAGGGGACAGAAATCGCCTTTTCTTGGCAATGTCGAGACGCAGGAATGTCACTCCACTTAAGAAACACCCAGAACAGCAAATTCCACCTTTATGAGCTACACAAAGGAGCTGATTCAAGGTGGGGGAGAAAAAAAGTCCAAATCATCTGCAAACAACACAGTCTAATTCACTGCTCCCCAAAGTTCCAGTCTGACACTCTTCCAGCTCTAAATATAATCGCCAAAATCTGATTTCAATAATTTGTAAATATATGTGGAAGCCCTTCCCCATCTGTGGCTTAATTGGTGACTCATTTCACAGCACTGCTGAAGGATTTGTGCTCTTCCCTTCTTCCTCCTGCTAAATTCATCACTCTATTCTGCTGTGCCATTAAGCTTTTCCACGCCAGCACTGGCTCATCTGTTGCCATAGCAGCCACGAGAAACAGAATGCAACGTTAACAAAAGATTATCCTCCCCCCCGCCCCCCCCGCGCCGTAATTTATTTATATGCAAGTAACCCACTGAGAGCTGACAATAGCAATGACTTCGCATTCACACAACAGCAAAAGGGTTTCTTTTCCTTTTTTTTTGCCACACCTGTGCTACCAAAAATTATTAAAATTCCTCTGAAGGGGGAAGAAAAATCCTGAACTACTTAGGATTAAGGAAATGCAGTAGCAGATCTGTATAGGATGCTGATTTGGAATTAGAGCTTGGAAGCAAGAGGCTTAACACATACACTGCTTGTATATCCCTCTCCAGAAAGCTTTTCACTATTTTCAACAGCACCATTAGAACCATTGAGAGGATAGACCGTGGAAAAAACCTAGTATTTATATCTAACTAAAAACCTATGGGAAAAGGAAAGCAAGCTAACTAGAGAAAGACATAAAGCCTTTTGAAAGGGACCTGTTCCTTATGTGCTGGTTACTTGCACAAGTTGAATTCAGCTGTTCAGTTATTAATTCCTGTAAGAACTGCTTGGGTAAAAGGAGCTGTTTACAGATTGTGAGAGACAAACAGTTAAAGTGAATTAACTTTAAAACAGCCAGAAGCAGCCAGACTGGATGGCAGGGTCCACCGTTCCAGAGCAAAGCTCTTTGTCTGGCCACATCCATGGCAAAATCCTGAGCTAAATACAGAACCTGGAACAGAGTTCTGGTCAAAACATTCCAGGTAACCTCCAATTCGGTGCCTCCCAGGTCTAGAAGATCTGGTATCTCACACACATCCCTAAAACATGTGTAGCCTATCCAAATGCCAAAATGAGAAATCCCACTATTTTCAAGGCATAATGGCCACCTCAGCAGAAAGATCTTATGCTGCCTTTCATTTATGTGGGTTTAGAACTTGATATATTAAACAAATTGTAAATTAACCAACACTGTAAAAGTACGAGTGGAACATTAAGAGAATACAGAGCAGAACACTAAAGAATACTTTAGGTAAATGTATTCACATCGTGTGGTTTGTGGTTCTTAATGGATTACTATAAACATATACGTACAGTCCTACATTATTGTGATGCAGTTTTTCCGAAGACAACAAGGACTAGATGCACACCTGGTTTTAGCTCCACTAAAAATTCATAAAGGTGCATCAGCTTAAGCCAACCGGCCCGTGAAACTCACAAGTTTGGTCTTCTTTTTAGAGTGGGAGTAGGAACGGCCCTTCCTTCAGGCACCTTTAGTTCGCATTAAATAACAACTCAGATGTGCCTGGTGCCTCCTCAGGAGGACTCGGTGCCTCCAGGGCAGTGCTGGGAGGCACCAACTCACAATGGTATCACTGCGAAGCATCTGTTTCCTTCCGGTGTCCTTCTGCTCTGCAGATATCCAATGTAAATCAAGGAAAATGAGGCAGCGCCATGCTCAGCTAAATTCCATCTCATCCTCCATTCCTACTCTCCGTCAAAGACTTTACAATTTAAATGTAAGGGGGAAGTCAGCAATATTGGCTACCAACCTCTGTACCCCAACCTCCACCCCAAATTTCTCATTTTCCTATTTATTCTATTTATTTTTCCAGCCATCACATACAAGGTGGTCACTCATAGGAATCTGATTCCAGAGAGGGCAATGGATTGAAACCTCACTACAGAGAACCTCTGTATGAGAGATGGAAATATTCCACTTCCTGCTCCACACCGAAGTCATAACTGCAAAATTTTATGTATTTTGTGTACGTACTCTGCAAAAGAACAAGATAAGATGTACCTGAACAGTCAGAATTTAAAATACTAGGAAACAAACAATTTAAAAATAAATATGACAAAAAGACTTTGGAAAAAAGATTAGTTATATGTGACTTCTGCAGCTTAACCACCACAGGTTGTTGTTGTTGTTAAATCATCTTAAAACTGGAAGCTGCAGCAGCCTGTTAAGCAGCATTCAAACAATTTAAAGCAGTTTTACAACTAAGTACTTCTTCCTTGAGCTTCTTTATAGAGAAAATATATGTACCTTACATATATATATATGAAAGAGTAGTATTTAAACCAAAGAACAAGGAGTTGAGAAATAGAACATCAACTGTTTTATGCTGGGGAGCGATTCTCTAGAAACCTTTCTTTGGCAAAATCTCACTGAGCCAAGTCTAGGTAATTGAGTGCTTGACTTCAGTTAAATATCTGTGTTTTAGATGAAAAATAATCCAAAGATGAAATAACACCTCGACAGCACTTGGCAGACAATGCCTCAAAACAAGAACGATGCTGCAAAGTTGAATACATTTTAAATACCAGTCTGGGAATAAAGAGAACACTCATTTGCCAGCCCAGAAATTCAATTTTTAGGCAGGAAAATTCCCCTACTTTGCTTATAGTTCCCTTTGGAACATTCTGCAGTTATTACTCTCCCCATTATTTGATTCTAAGTATCAAATATACAACATATGAATTAAAAATACTCCCCAAAGAAAATGGGTTTTATCATTGCGTATCTTCTGACTAACCAATTTCCTAAACAGCTCAATTAGAGAAAGCCTTTGAAATGCCAGATGAATTTGAGATGATTAGTATGCCAATAATCAATGCTTTCGTATCTGCTGGAGCTTTTAAAATCCAAAGTGTGCTATGCAGAACCATAAAAGATGAGATGCTGGGGATTTATGTTTGAAGTAATGCAAAGAAACATTTGATTCTGAGGCCTCTAGGCCCCATTTTCCAGGACACACTTGGTTTTATGAGCAGCTCTGAGCCTGTGCCGAGTGTTTCCGACTCCATCAATCGCGGGAACAGATTCCGCACACACAGAAAGGGAGGAAAGGGCGTATGTGAGCCCTCATTTGTAGCTGGAGATCCGGGGGGAAGGATGAACTTCACGCAACAAACAAAAATCACTGCAAGCCCCAGAATAAACAAGTATTCGCAGCTGGAATAAGCATTTGATCCAACCCACAATCCCACCTTTGCCCAAAAGTCAGAGTTTATTTTGGTATCACCAACAGCAGCTGGAGGAAAGCCAGGAAAGAAAGGAAATGTACAGATTTTCTTTTTCCAAGTAATAATTCAAAATTCACTTTTCTGTGAGTTCTGTGTGCCCAGTGCTTCTTTGTGGTGTTTGAATATAAGTGCTCCTAAAACTTTCAGTGGAAGCAGAAAGCGATGCTAAATTTCATGACAATAATGAGAACTCTCCTCTCAGTATATATCCTTGTTCTGTTTTTTCTGTAATTGAGAACATCCCTTTGCATCATAAAGCGCCACCACTGTTTTGCTCTAACATCCACGGAAAACAAATCAAAACTACAACATGCTAAACAGAGATAGGTCTCCAAAGTTATTAATTAAAAAAGTTCATCTTTCTAAAGTATTTGCTGTAAGGCACACATTACTCTACTTCAAAAGAATTTTAATGCCATGATTTATTCAATGTGACTATAGGGTGAAAAATTCTGAGTCACCAAAAACACTGAAACAAAGTGGACTATTAAAAGCTCCTTCCAATACACACAAACACACATTTCACTAATTTAATAATCTAATAACCTCAGTAAAACCTAAAGACACACTCCAGGATGCAGCACTAAGGAAGAGTGAGTACAATATTCTGGCTATATTACCCACTTCCATTTGTGCTTGCCAAATGTACAGGGCCAATTCCAAAGAGCAATACACATAAAGTAGGCTGTTCTCAAAGGAATTCAAAGAGACAAGTATGCTCTTTTGCAATTCAACAACCCACTTTTTCTCACGCTCAAGTGGTGACCTCCTCTTAAATACACAAGTCGCTGAAGAGAAGGTGCAGCCAAAATCCAGCGTTTGTCAGATAAAATAATCTATATTTAAATAGGCAAGACCAGACAATATAAGCTTCAAAATTTTGTTCACACAAAAGGAAGAAGAAGGGGAAAAAATGGAACTAGTGTTGTGGCCTGAACTCAAACAGATTTTCAACATCTCTTGATGAGTAGTGGAAGGTCAGCACAGCGGAGTCACTCAAACCTGGCAGGTTTCTGACCTAAACTCTCCCTTTATCACTTGAGCTATGAATGTTCTGAGATGTCTTCCTGCTCAGACCGAACACAAACCACTTTTTTTCCTATATGTTATCTTGGTGAAGTCATTTCTATGTAGTTCAGCTACAAAAAAGGGGAAGAACTATGACGTTTCCTATTCAGAAAAAAAAAAAAAAAAAGGTTCTAAATCTTAAAAGGTAACAAAGAGGAATAACCAAGCATGGGGAAAATGCCCTTTTACTCCTAAAAGTACAGAGCAATGGTAGAATTGACAAAATCCAATAATATCCTGGTTTACATCCCATTTCAGCTCAGCATATGCTTCAAGTTAAATCCATGCACTGCCTTGAACCCATGGGGCTGTGCTGATGGTTCAGCAGTGTTGGAGCACTGCCCTAAATCAAGTGCACCTGCAACTTCAATGAGCAGTGGGAAGGAAGCAAATTGTTGCTGAAATGTTTGGCTTTCTGCACCTCCAGAAGTGTGAAGGCTTGTAAAGGGAGCTGAGCAAAACCCACTCACTTGAAAACTTTCCCTTTGCCATGAAGTCAGCATAGCTTATCCCCAGAGCTGGAAAGGGCTGAGCCTGGAGCACAGGCTGGGCTGGCCAGATTCTCTTCTACTGCAGATAAACCAGGCAAAGGATTTTTAAAAATGCATTTTTAAAAACAAGATGGTCAAATTATTTAACTTGGACACCAACTGGTTTACTAGCAAAGAAAAGAAACTGGAACAAACTATAAAAAAGTCTTTAAATAAAACCACGTGAGGAAGATACAGCCCTAAAGTCCTGGTGGTCTTGAATGCAAAATTTCAATGACAGTGATTATATTTTTTTCTGAAATGCTGTGAAAAACATTGTTCCCCATCCCCTCCATGCATTTTAAAAGTTTCTGAGTGTACAAATTCTGTGAAAGAGCTAAGTTAAAGGATTCAAAACGCTCATTAATGAAGGCTGCAACTAACCTGTCACGAAATGCAAGTGAATCACCAACAGCTCTACAATAGGAAAACAAGTTGGTTTCAGGTGTGGTTCATGTTGGCTCAGACATCCTCACAGCCACAAAATGACTCCTTCAGACAGTGAATTAAAAATATCCTTCTTTGACTCGGGTTCATCATCGTAAATAATATTCTACAACACGTCCTCCTGGTACTTACACAGGAGCCATGAAAACTGTGACTGAAACTGTCACTATTGACACCTGCCTGATCCTTTTCTCTCTGTTTAAAGCTGACAAGATCTTACTTAGGAAATTTCAGATACACATGAATGGACTGCGGTTTCTAAGGCCACAAGTTCCTTGAAGCTTTTAAGGGAGTAACAAAAAGGGGAAAAACACCAAAGCACCACACTGACATCAGTCAGAGGCACAAAAAAATAATTTTTTTTTAAAACTACCTTGAGCCAGGGATTTTTTTCCACTGTCTCATTTCAAGCTGCGTCAAGTTCATTCCAATAAGTTCTGCAAATCTTACATCACGAGCCATATAATGAATTGCTTTCTTCTCAAAGGAGAAAAAGACACTTAAAAACAGTGTGCAAAATTAGGAATGCCAAGGTTGTGGCTTTGATCCCTGTATGGACCATTCACTTAAGAGCTGGACTTCATGATCCCTGTGGATCCATTCCAACTCAGAATATTCTGTGATTCTTCGAAAAGTGGTGCTTTAACAATTCACAAAAGAAACAACCAATGATCATCAACATGCATGAAAAGTGAAAATATCCTTTTAAAAATTATCTCCAAAAAGCAGGTAACTATAAAATCCCCTGGGGGGAGATCAAATAGATAAATAAATTGATAAACAACACTAATTGCAGCATCTTGCTTGCCATACCAAAGATTTTTTGCTCCTAACAAATCTCCATTTACAGTGGGAGTTGTTTTTTCCGAGACTTCAGGGACTGGAATTCCCTCTAAAAGTTTTCCCATGCTGACCTCTGTTCCAGTACTTGGGAGACCTTGGAACCACTACACTGTTGAGTGTTGGTTTTGCCAGATGCTGCTGCTTCTTCCTAAATGTGGAATAATTTCAAACCCATTTGAAGTCAGCAGGAGTGCAACTGCAGGCTAGACATACAGAAATTAACGTTAATACTGATCTCAGTGCTGCTGCTGCTGGCCCAACATGACAGGAGTAGCTGGGACTTCTCAACATGGTCTGGGGTATTGCTAATCCAGAGAGCTCTGGCAGAATTGGGTTAAGGAGTGACAACGTGTGCCAGCCTGGGGGGGACAGCAAGAGGCAGTGAGAAGATGATAATCTCTCACTGCAGCTGAAATAACCTGATGGCTCATGGCTTAATACCATAATCAAACACTGGGAGAGTATCAAACCACTGGGGGAAAGAGTTAAAAATTATATTAAGTAATAAATTGAAATTTTCTTTTCTTTTTAAAAAGAAAAAATCCTGCAGAAAACCACAACTACTAATCAACTAATACAGATTCTAAAAATAAGTCTACCCAGAGTTAAGGAAAAAACAAAAAATACCCACAGATGTAGAAGAAATGAGACAGATGGTGACTCTTACAGAGGAGAACATTCATGCTGAACAAACATAAATATGTTTTTGGTCAATAACATTTAAACTGTCAGAAACAGCACAGTTAAAAATTACTTACTCAAAGATTCAACCCTCTCTGCTGTCCCTACAATTCTGTAATTCAGAAATATTGTTGATAACATTCAGATGACAGATACCCTCAACAGGTAAATCATATTTGAAGGCCACTCACCTTGATAGGTGTCTGCTCAGCAACAGCAATTCTTTAACATATTTTTTATTTAAAGTAGTGAATTTTATACCACAGAGGTGTCATGGTACAGACCAGGCTTGAACTGTGCAGGGCATGTGCAGGATTGCTGCACCCAAAATATACACTCCCATTTCATCACCTATGAAAACACACTGCTCAGTTCTTCAAAGGACAGCAGCACAAATCCGCTCAAAGTTACCCAGAAGAGCTTCAGAGATTTCCACAACAAATTTAAAAAAAAGCAAAACTGAAACAGTTGCCTCAATTCTACACTGCAGACCTGCCCCTCAAAAGCTGGCAATATAAAGTAGCAACCCTATATTTTTAATTAGCATAAAATAAAATTGCTTCAATAAAAGCACTTCAGGAATCTGTATTTGTAACTTGATTAAAAAACAAACCAGCCACAGGCAAATGATTTCATTTGTTCAGAAGCTGATTTTGGAGCATGTTGTAGAAACACTTAACGTGGGTCTCTGTTGGTCAGTCTTGCTATACCTGAATAATGTTAGATGAAAACCAGTTTATCTTTTGGCTAAATGGGAAGTTATTAAGGAAATTTGTCTCATCAGTCATTTGCCTTTCCTGCTCCTCTTGCTTCAAAGTAATATTTGGGGCTATTTAAAGCAACGGTGAGTTTGAGGAGATGTCAAACCCTTACATATCAAAGGATGCACAAACCTTACTGCTCTGTCAACATTTCCTCCAAAGGATGGACATCAAGGCTGAGGAAAGGTTTATTTATGCTGCTTCAGAGAGATTTATCCCTACTTCCAAAACATGACCATTTAATCTCCCCTTTCTACACTAGGAAGAGGAAAAAAAGCAACCTAAAAAGCTTCTAATAACATGGCTAAATAAATAAATTATTTGAAATTAAAAATAACATGAAATTCATTTGACAACCCTTTTTTTTTTAACCTTCAAAAAGGTTTCTTTTCAGAACCTTAGGAAAATGTTCAAATTGAGCCTTCAGGTTCTGCTGAAGCAAAGCAGCACATTCTGCAGTTTGACAAAGACATATCTCGAGGGAAGTGAATGAGACATCTCTGCCACGCTTTAGTAAAACACACAGAATCAGATAAATCCTGAAAAATGTAACAGCAATGAACGAAAGACAGGGACAGAGGTTCAGGGCTGCAATATCCAGCTGGGTTACAGCTGTGCCCCTGGCAGGCAGTTGGTGCTCCAGTGACAAATGCTATGTAATCGGAACTGAAATTCAAGGAAATTTGGCTTTGCAAGAAAGTACCAACTGGAACTGAGCCTGGTGAACCTCAAACACATTTCCTTTCTGCTGACACCTTAAAGTGGCTTGTCCATTGGTTTGAAGGCAGCTGGAGCCTTGATGGAATCCCCTCCTCATGAACATACCTTCCCTAGAAAGCCAGGGAGGTTTAGGCACTGGCACACCTGGACCACGTGTTTTAATGATCTCCTTGCTGTGGGCAGAATGCCCACCTGAGAGTCAGCAGGGTCTCAGTGACATTTACATCACAAAGAAGACCCTTCAACACCCAAAGCAGAGGTAGTGGCCCTTAGGGCCACTGGCAGGAGGCTGTTCCTGTGCTATCACTCTTTTTGGAATGGCTGAGCTGTGAGCACAAAGTCTCTCCCACTTGGTGTGTCATTTTCCACCTCCACTGAATTCCAAGATCCTGTAAAGAACATCTACAGACAGGAAAAGGAGGAGACTACCAGACTGGTGACATTGCAATATTCCTTCAGGCAGGGAATCATTTGATACCACAATCAGCTGATTTTACTATGGCACCAGGTTTTTAATCACATAACATTCAGAAAGCAGGGTAACACGCAGTCGAAGTTACTTCAAAACAGTGACAATTCTCCTGATTACCAACAAAAAGGTGCCATTTGGCAAACTTAGGATAGCACAAAGTCCCAGTGGGAAAGGAGGGGAACATGTAAGGCATGTTGGCTTATGTCTCCATGAATGCATGCAGTTGTGTTTACATTTTAAGCTTATTTAAATATGTGGCCTCCGTAAGGAAAACCAGCCCTCATTTAAATGCTTTTACAAGGATGTTTTATATAGTAAAGAAATTCTCCAAAAGTTGTCTTCTGTATTCTAAGCATCAGACTAGACACCTACGTTGCCTCCTCCTTATTGTGTCGTTCTGACATCCTTAATCTCTTCTGCATGTTATAAACACTGGTTTGAAGAAACAAATTTATAAATGACAAATCCACACATATTTTTCTGTTTAGAATCTCTTAATCTGCACAAAGCTTCAAATAAGTAGAGAATACTTTTCTCTATTGCATGAAAGAACTTCACACCACAAAGAACTTAATAATCTAAGTAAAAACCCCTTTCCTTTACATGCTGCTTACCATTTGCATTGAAAATACTACAAGTACCAACATTTAGCATTCTGGAATGAGATTCTCTATCCATATAGCTGGGATAGACTGGAAATACAGGAAACTGGTGGAGGCTGGACCTTCACTTCAAAATTTTCTACCGCCTCAACACTTAAGCAGCAGCTGTAGTAGTCTATACAGGTTTATTGCTTAGAGCTTTGACCGTCATTTCATTATGACTCAGGGAAAAAAAGAAAAAAAAAAAGGCCGAGCAGCATAGGCAAGGAATGGGGGAGGAGAAACATTTATTGCTTTCTCTCTACAGGAATGTTCACAAGGTAACTGATTGCTCAGAAAGAAGTAGAACAGATCGTGACACTGTTTTATGGGGATGTAGATCCACATTTCAATCAGAATGTTCCCAGTGAGACTGGAGGAGGCGAAAGTAGAATCAGAGCAGAGGAAACATTCTCAAAGTGTTTGTATACATTCCTAATTTCTCTTTCTGTAAAATTGTAGCCTCTGCTAGAGAAATGGCACTAATATAAGGCAGAGAGATGGAAACAAGCTCAGAAAACACAAGCCGTTCTACATCTCAGGTCCTTTTTTCATGTCTTTTATGTAAATCTACACTTGAGCATTTGTTTCACTTCTGTTCATGTTCTTAAGATTTGCAGTTCTGCATATAAAAGGGAAAAACGTAAAGTATTTGTTGAAAAAGCAGTAACATAAAAGCAAATAAATAGTATCTTCATTGTAATACCTACACAGGCCCAGCTGGAAGATAGCAAACCCACCAGCAACTTCCATGGTATCAGGAGTTGTGCCTAGAAAAGCCCAGAGCATTTTTCTCCCTTTGACGCTTTTTCATTTCAACATCTCCCACCAGAGCAAAAAGAATTGATGTACTCTTCCAGAAACTCCATCATCTCAAAGCTCCATTTCCCCAAGTTTTAAGATAACAATTTGTCCTGTGTTATTTTTCTCCTCTTCCCCTACAAACCAGATTTTTAACCAAAAAATGGCACCTCTTGACCTAATTTCTTCATCTTCACTAACACTGTTTCAAAAGTTTGCTATTCCAGGGGAGAACTTAGATGACTTGGAAAGAAGATGTTACACCAGGCTGTATTAGAGAGCATTTTTTCCAGTCCAGTAGTTGGCCTGGCTTCCATTTCCACATCATAGGAAAGTCTGAGACAAGACACCTTGGAGGCTGCAGGTAAAAAGGTAAGAGAGATTTGCAAGTGCTTGATGCTACTGAGACCCTCAGCCCTTGAAACTCTAAAAGCTATTTATAGAATAAAAAAAAGGAAGAAAACAAACAGTCACAAACAGATGGGACAAGCAGAATAAAAGGAAAGTGTAAATTGACTTGGCCAGGGCAACGTTGGAAGATGTCTACAAGTACTTAATAGAGTTAAATGTTTAAAAAAGAAAATAATTTTCCTGTAAGTTCAGACTCCGAGGTGGTAAATAGCACCGTATGCCACACCATATGTCAGTCAGCAAACAACCTGCACAAACCATCTCTCAAAAACCCTTCTCTGAAGTTACACATCGTCCAGATTTCCCAACACAAGCAGGAACAAGCAGCGACACAAGAAAATCCACACACTGTCCATGCATTAATCCTTTCAAACACCAGGCAAATACAGGGCAGGAGTTCAGTGCTCGGAAGGTGTCAATCTACTCCACAAAAAACCAGTGCCACTGATACAAGCAGAGTTAAGATCACACTCACTGAACCCACACACTACTCCCACTTGAAACAAAGACTATTTTTTGCCTCTGTCTTAAGCAACAAGAACAACCTAAGTTCTTCAGAGTTATTGATTTGTTGGACTTGCTGAGCTCAAGAGCTGCTGAACCAACTGGAGAAAATCCATGTACCGCTTCTGTGAGTTTTACAAGGCCTGTTGTATGGATTAGTCCGATTTAGAATATGCAGCATTTGGGGAGAGAACAAGCTGCCTATGAAGTTATTTAGGAAATTGAAATATAACATTGAGATCTTTCAAGTCTCATCCATACACTGTCTAGCCCTTCATACAGCACTTTGTCTAGCAGTGTGCGAATAAAATTTCAGGCAAGAATTAGAAGGCTTAGAAGTGAATACTTTAACTCATCTATACATGCCCATGAATTAACACGTCAAATACCTCCATCTCCCTTTCTAAAAGTCCTTATTGGGTAGGTAAACTATCAGTAATGCTAATGAGGAATGAGACTTTTCTTCATTTTAAGAAGATACGAGTGTCACCACACTCTCAGAAGCTGGCTCTGGTGTGGCATGATGAATGCCTTGCAGGGAGGGAAGGAAAGACCTTCCTCAGGAGCACTACACGTGTATGCACACAATTAGGGCCAGAAATGAGTTCAAGGAGGCATGAAAACCTCACAAGAAACAACTCCTGGGTCTTACTGTCATCTCACTGAAACTGCTATTTGCATAAATAGCTTTAAAAACTTGCAAAAGATAGGCAAGTTCAATAATTGCAGTTATTTTTAACCAGAAGCATTTCTGCAGTGTGTGCTTCAGAAAGGCAGCAGATCTCTGCCTGTCCCAAAGCTTATGCCATGGGATTTAACTATCAGTTATCAGACACAGCTGGTCCGGAACCACATGTTTATTCACCAATCAAAACCTTTCCTTATTGTCACAGTACCGGGGAAAGTAAAATACATAAATTATTTTCCAACTTGTTTGTTGATGTTTAATTTATCACTCTGAACACCTCTGAGAAGCCTCCAGAAATGAGGTAACAAAGTCAGAGAAGGAGGACCTAGAGAAGATTTTACACCTCATGCATTGTATGGGTTATGGGGCTGCAGTTCCCTAACGAAGATATATTCTGCCCTCTGTTAAATCAAAATTTGCTGTTCTAATGTATCAAAAATGTGGGAGAACAGAATGCATAAACCCAACATAGTTAAACATGTTATTTGCAAACCTTTGTTAATAAAAATCTCAACAGCATTTAGAATATAAGATTAGACTTGATAGTTCAGAACTCTTGAAACTTCTCACAGCTTTTCCATTTGGACATTTTATTTGCACCTTGCATTCAAAAAGAAGTGCAATATCCGTATGGACCCTTGAGTCAGCCTAAGTCACTGCATTTCTAATGAATTTTAAAAAGACATTTAAACGCTTCACAGATTCCTCCTGGGAACCCATGGGCCAAATAATTGTCCCAGCAGGGGATGCAGAAAAGACCTTCACCCGAGGAGTGCTGGGAGCATCATCCTGCCAGGTTTCTCCAAGATGACAACGTCACCAGGTTAAGTGCACTAGGCTTCTCTGGTGCTCGGCTCCAGGATTCTGCTGACTATGCTCTTGATGCTGAGGAATCCTTCAGACCTGTTTAATGGCTTGTCAGCTTTCTGCTTTGCCAGCCAGTCCCACGTTCATTCCTCATGCAAATTGGTGCAACCTCCAGCAGAAATTACAACGTCAAAGTATTTACAGAGTTCAGTATGAAAACACCAGTCAGGGGCTACTCATGATTTTGAAGTATCCCAGTTTCTGAAAAGCTAGTTTAAATTTACACAGTATTGAACAAAACATGAAACATTCTGCCCTTGGGTCTGTTATGTCAGAAGCAAACAGAGATGTGAATACTGTGATACATCTCTGCATTTCTCCTGACAGCTCATGTTTTGGGTTCCTTATCTGCAGCAGCAACCAGTTCTCAATGAACTCCCTCCCGCTGGTTGTGAGAAAAATGCATGTGTAACAAGCCTAGATTCCACTGGTCACACAGGATTATTTCAAGAGTTTACATTATAATTCCTTCTGAACTGTTTCTCCAGGTGAGTTGAACAGTCTCAGTTCATTTTGCCATTCTTATTTTATTCTCCAAATGTAGGCAATGTACTGTCTAAATCTGTTCTAAAACTCCAATCAGCAGTTACCTTGGAAAAACTGTGAAAATCAGTATCTACATTAATTCCTCTTCTCTTTATTTTAAACACAAATAATTAGGAAGATTAGGGAAGGTAGACTGAGAGACACTTTCTACGTATTTATGATGTGTCCTACAGACTCTAAAGCCTTACATACTTCTATTTTCCACCTTGTCACACCAAAGTTGTGACCCAGGCTTTCTGAAGTGCAGCTTTCCATACCTGCTCCCACATAGCAGCACACATACGAACCTTCAGCACTTTCTGCCTACAGGAATATTCAACAGGGAAATTCCAACATGCATATGCATAAGTTAACACTCAGTTGGAAATCCAAAATAATTTAGAACTGCAGTTCTTTATGTATTCAAATTTTTCTGAAATTTTAACACATAAATGAGAAAAGCAATACAGCCTCCAGAAGCAGCCAAAGCTCCCAGCGCCAGGAATCTCGGAGCAACTGTCCCAGCTGGCCCTGACAATGTGGCCCAGAGCAAACCCTCCGACATCTCCATGCCAAGGAGCTCCTTGTCTAAAAGGGTAGGGAGTATTTTTAAGTCTCTCACAGGACTATTATGAAGATTAATTAAGGTCTGAGCAGTGCTTTGAAGATCAAAACTGCTATGCTGTTATTTATTATTAAAGAACAACAAAGCACATTCTTGTTGTCTATAATTCAACTTCACAGAGAAAACAGTGGACGAGCACATGTTCAAGTGCATAAATTAATTCTCCCTGCCCCAACAAGCTGTGATTTGCATAACTGCATTTTTAGCCACCAAAACCCCATCAGAAAATCTATACTCATCCCTTTGAAATATTTTAAAGGCCTGAAGGAATATAACCAATACAATTTCTCTTCTGATTCTTTTCCAGGATAAGCTTTTCCTATCAGATATTTCTGCCTCAGATCAGCAATGCCATTTATCCTCTCAGGAGCCCTTGGATTATTCACAGGATAACATTAGACATATACTAAAGTGCTTTGCTACATCAGTTCAACACCTATTCTGGATGTTTGCATTCAAAAAGAGGAGAGAAAACGTGGTATGGCACGGTGGGTAATTCTCTTTATTTTGGAGGGGTAGGAAATCCCAAGCATTTTGGAGCTCTGCTTTCTTCACAGATTTTCCCATCAGAAAATGACTAATCTCCTTTATAGATTAGTATTTCGCAGTCAAAGTATTTCACAGAAATATTCACTGCTGAAAAGTACATAGAAATACTACATTGCGTGGTGTGTGACTAACTTACATTTCCTTCAAACACATGCACAGATACAATTTGAAAACATTTACTAGAAATGCTCCCGTATTTCAGTTATAGCTGTATTCTTAAAACATGGGATCGCATGTATTTTGGCAGCATGTCCACACAAAAAACCACAAAAGGTTAATATTAACAAAAATCTAAAAAACAGAATTAAAAGTTGTGAATAACTACTCTCAAGCCTTGCCACCACAGCCCTGTCTTCCTGATCTTATTCGCACAGCTCCAGCAGATCCCAGCACTGGGCTGCAGCAGTGCAAATATTTAAAGCAAACAAGGAAGGAGCTGTTGGACCTCAAGGGTGGTGAGCAGAAAACTGGTGTAACTGGGCAGCTCCTGCCACCCTTCCACTGCACAGACACTGCTGAGAAAGGGTCCGGTGTCTGCAGGATGCTGAGCACCTCCCCAGTGTGTCAGCCCCCATCACCTATCACAGGAAATACTTACATTTTATTGGACTACTTTTTGGCTCTCTTCCCATTACCTTAGTCTGCACTCCATGTCTGCAGCACAGACTTGTGCTTCTTATTAACAACACGGATAGCAGATTGTGAACTTCTGTACTTTTTTCAACTGCTTTCAGGAGCAAGTTGAGTTATATTTAGCAGCCATATGGCATCCCTTCTCCACACGTTTGCTAGAGATAAGAACAGACAAATTAAGTTTTCTAAAACACCGATCTATATATTTTCATTTGCAGTTTTAATCGTAGATGTTAACTGTGGTTTAATTGTTAACCCTGGCATCTGCCAAACAGGAAACGCAAAGGGTACCTATAGCAAAGGATGCAATCACAGAACAAAGTTTTCTTGCAATCGAGATGAAACTGTTAAGAAAGCTCCTAAGCCGTACTCCAGACAGCTACATTCTTCTTAAATTAATACAATATGGCTACATAACTAAATAGCCATGGGTGTATTGGCTTCCTTATGCAATTGGCAATTGTTCCATGTATGGATGACTGAACGTAGGCTACTTGAGCAGCTCAAGCTGCTGCATATCTTAACAGGAGAGAAAGTCAAGAGCACAGTGACAACAATTCATATCCCATAAAGAACTTCAAAGACAAGGGCAACCACCGCACAGTTTTCCCATGCTCCTGGGAGCCAGGTTTACAAAGCTGAATTTCCCTATGGCCCCGCCTAATTTCACAGAAACTTCAGCCAGAGGTTAGAAAGAGATCAACAGTTTTAAGAACCAAGACATTTGAGAGCTGCTGTCATTCAGGACAGCTGGAAAGGCAGGCTGAACACACGACAAGGATCTACAACAGCCTCACCCTGAGTGCCATCCCACACGTGCATCCCTCAGAGAAAAGGAAAAAGGGGGGAAGGACTGGAGGCCCCTAATAATTCGAAAGAAATGGATTTTTTTTTCCTCTCTAGCAGCGAGAGGAACCACTGCTTAAAATAGTTACGAGTCAGCTAAATCATACCCAGTGGCTAACTCTTCTTTCTGGTATCTGGAGCTTTCCCAGTTCCTTCTGTGCTTTTCTGGGAACCAGGGATGCAAGGAACACCCCAAGAAGAACTCTCACTCAGGTGGTTGCAGCCACGAACATCACCCGGCTGCAAACTGGTGTGAAGCGTCCTCTCCAAGGGTGGCTGCATGAAGACAACCAGATTCCAGGCCTCATTCTATGCCTCCACTTGTTTTGCACCTAATTCAATTTTTAAGGGGCAAACGCAGCTTTTCCCTTCTGTCCAAAGAACTGCAGACCAACACAGAGTGTTTCTCCAGCAGGAGAAAGAGGGACAGACACGCACATTACACGCATGCCTGAGCACACTTACGAGCTGCATGTCCAGGACGAGAAATAGAAATGAACAACTGCGTTTTTTCCAGCTGGTGTGTTATGTTCACTACTCAAGGAAAAATAATAAACCCTCAATACTGTGGTTTCTCTCCTTGTGCATGAAGCAATTTGGAGAGTCTGTTCATCCAGTGCAGCCCATCCTCTGATTTAGCCTTGTAAAATTCATGAAGGTGAATGATAAGGCACAAATAGCTGCCTGCAGCAGAACCTTCATGCTGGACAACCCACTGGAGACCCAACGTGCCAGTCAACACATTTTGCAAAGAAGTAACAATTTCTCCGGAACACTGATAATTCCCTCCCGTCTTCCTTGAGGAGACAGCTACCAGGGAATGAAAAATAATTGGGAAGTCAGAACAACACCAGGAAGCAGGGGAAACAAATTGCTTCACACGCCAGAATCCCTAGCACAGAACATTTGAGAGAGAACAAAATGTTTAAGGATGCAATCAATCACTAAGATTTCTCCCAAAAAAGAGAGCACACACACTCATCTGTTCAAAGCTTGCCTTGGTGAAAAAAAAGTAAGAATAACCATCCCTGCATGCTTGATTATCAAATCAAAGCTCAGTGGGAAGAACAAGGGAGTCTTCCAATTAAGCAACTTTTTTTTTTTT
>VZTF01007380.1:26857-192577 GCA_013397755.1 Cnemophilus loriae
CTTTAAATGTGGTCATTGAACACTGCTGGAGAAAGATGTCAGGAAAAACAGATCCCTGGTCTTCTGGCAGTTTTTCCCATTCCTGAACAATTCCTCCTTCAGATGCACAGCCACAAAGGTTCAAAGGTCCCCGCGGCCTTTGTTCTCAGTTCCAGAGCAGTTACAAACAAACTTTTGTTCCTGTTTCTTCAATGAAATAAGCTGCAGTAGTTACCAATGACTGAACTTTACATCTGAAACTTGCCTTGTGCACCATGCAACAGGAGGACTATGGAATTTCATTTACACCTCCAAAAATAAGTTATCAGAACTTTTGCTGAAATAAAAATCAACTATTCCTTACTGATTCAACCTCCAGCGAACATATTACACCTCTGCATATTCCTAGAAGCAAGGAAGGAGCAACATATTTTGTTTCACAGATTGTGCCAAAGAATTCTTTTTGGTTTATCTGAATATTTATAGCTATTGTTCATTCATTTGTGAGTTTTACAAAAAACCTACATTTTATATTTTAGTGCAAAAGTGGTATCATCATCAATACACATAAACACACATACATAAACATTAGAAACAAATCATGATACCCAAACAGCAATTTTCATTTCTATCCCACACAGAGTGTAAGGGATAAGATGATAATCATAAAGGCAAGTTATGGAAAGCAGCTCCTGAAATGTATTCATGCTCCATGAAAAGTTGATATGGAAATTGTTGATAAAATTTGTAAAGATTCCATCACATTGTATTAGTTGCTATGTAAATTTGGGGGGAAGGACAAGCAAGGTGCATTATCAAGCAAGATAACAGTCTTTTTGAAGTCAAAATAAATTTTAAAAACTACTGAAATCACCCTGTTAAAACACTGATTGTTCCCAGCAGGTGGGAGCTGACTCTCTAGAGATGCTTCTTGTAAAACACAAACACAAAAGGCCTGGCACAAGACTGCTATTATGAAATCTAATGACGAAATTCATGAATCATAACAAGGAGGAAAAGGGTAAATACCAGCAAACTCTCCAAGACTCTTGCAACAATTAAAATTGTGTACAAATAGGGTTGTCCAGTTACATTCTTCATAATAGTCACGCTTATACCCTAGTGAAGTCCGTAAGAATATGGCCAAATTATAACATTTAGATTTGAAGAACTTCTTGATTTTACGCTGGCACCAAAAAACCAAACTGTTTTCAAAACACCAAGCACGGTATCTTCCCTTTTTCCCTAGAGAACTCACAGGCACCTTGAGCATTCTGAGTATTGAGGTGAAAAAGTTCATCTCCCAAATGCCAGGAAACACTGTTACAGAAATTAAAGGGGAAAAAAAAGCAACAACTGAACTTTAATATTTTAATAGAAATGTTTTTAGCCAGTAACAAATATCTCTCAGATAACAAAATACACAGAGAATTAAATATGTCTTTCTGTAAGAAGCAAGAATTTTCAAACTGTACTTAACAACCTAACACCTTGCCATCAAAGTTATTTTTGGGAAAACTGAAAACTTTCTCAATCTGCCAGTAAGTGATGACAAAGCTTTTAGAAAACCACCTTTCATCCACATATCTTAAAAGCAACTCACCCACTGGAAGAGCTGCCACCAGAAGACCTAAGGCCACAACTGTGGCTGACCAAGTGTCCCTCCATCCAACAACAAACCTCAAGGATATTTAAGCATTTAATTTTACCCTGAAACCCATAGGAAGCCAGGCTCCAAAGTGCTTGCAGTCCTGGTTTAACAAATTAATGGTGGAAATTGGAGAAACTCCAGTTCCTCTGATTCTTAATGAGTTATAATGGATACACTAAAAATCAATGCTTTCTACCCACAAACATCAGTACTGAGATGTGGGCGGGCAAAAGCCCTAGGCACACCAGGGACAGGATGGAGGGGCAGCAATTGCAGCTTCTTCATCAGCAAAAGCAACTGAGATGACAAGGGGGTGAATGATTCATTGATCAGTAACTGATGCACAGTTATTGCTTCAACCGCTGACCTCATACCACATCAAGACATGCTCAAAATGTTGCAATATAGCTACAGAAACAAGATTGAAAGAAAATAAAGGTGCCTAAAACAACGATTTTAAAAAGTGGAGATGTATTTTATTTTCTAAACTATGGGTTAAAAGCTGCTGAGCCATATTCTCATAGAATATTAGGAGATTACACTATGAACTCCAGAACTACACATGTAACGTAAGCACAGAGCGAGAACATCCAGTGAATGGTAACTTCAGTGTCAATTATCATCTGACAATACTAAATACATTCAAATTGTGAGCATGAGAGTTAACACTGGGTTTAATCATAAAGCAAGACAATAGCACGAGGAAGCACATATGTGGCATATTCACCAACCTGATTACAGTAAACATTGTAGCATTGGTTTATCAGCTTAACCAATCAGCAGGTAATTAACTGTGCATTTAACAACTAGGTAGTAAAGTTTCTTCTCAGGGAAAATCAGATTGGAAAAGTCAACATCAGCTTAAACACGATTAACTTCCTGTCCCACTGCTGGCAAAGCAAATCCAATTTACTAAATAGTTTAAAGGGCGGGTTTTAATTATTTTGCACACTTCCAAAGAATCCAACACTACACACAAATATGGATAAGCGGATCTACTCCAGTGAGCACAGACCCCAGAACCACGAAACACCACCGAAATAAACAGCCAGAGACTTCTTAACATGCTTAACAGCCCCAGCACTTTGTACTGCACAAACTTCATCTATTATTTGGGATATTATACAGGAGAGAGGCCACAAACAGCTGCTGTGTCTTGTTCTGTGCAACAAAATCCTAACTTGGAGCATCTCCTTCAGACTTCTCCATTACTTCATATTTCTAAAACAATCTTAGAAAACAAATACACAACAGGTAAATCTTGTGAGCGAGATTTACATCTTTTACCTAGTTTCTAGTGGCACACACACCTCCCTAGGAACATGCACAGACTATTCAATAATCTATACATCTAAAATCTTCTGCACTGCAGCAACTGAAGGCTTGCAGACAGTGTGGGAGAAACACAGCAAGGCACACACAGAAACAGAACAAGGATTCAAATGAGCAACTCACAGTTTTGCTGCTTTCCTACACTTCTTACCCAACCAATAATTAAAAATTGAAAACTGAAGTTTTCCAACTTTAACTGTTCAGCAGCAAAGATAATAATAACTTTTCAGCTACAACCCAGATTTACAAAAATAAAACCTAAGCAAAACAAACAAAATTAATACTGAAAAGTATACTGAAAAAAACCCACAAAATTAATACTGAAAAGAAACGGTTTCAGCCAAACCAGGTGAGAACTGGTAAATGACTCCTGACTCGCAGCATCGCATCCTCGGGTTCCGCGATTCTCCAAATTCTGGTTGGCTGGAAAACCTAATCTGCATAACAATAAGTACAAAAAATGGCTTCTCTTTAGTGTCCTCGGTGTGCACATCCCTCCTCTCCAACAGTGCTCAGCCAGCCCGCTCAGAGGATTAGCATAAGAATAGAAATCACTGGGAAAATCCACATGCTCTGACTGCCCAGACTTGTTGACCCGCTTCACCCCAAATACCAAAATGACTTATTTTTCCAAGGAAAGCAGTTATGGACTTTAAAAGTTGATAAACACTGCAATATGTTTCTCATTTATTGCAGTATCAAATATCCCAAGAGCAGCTACCAAAGCCGAACAGAGATGCAGAACAACTTCCACTGCTGGAAATAGACTCACAACGTGCTCAAGTTCAAATTCCTGCACAAGCCTGGTGGGGAAGAATGACTCTGTAAGGATTCTTCTCAGCTCAGACCTACCTGGTTCACTATCAAACCCATACAAGCAGCAAGCTCATCAGCCTTGCTGGTACACAATGCTGCTGCTGCCCAGGGAAGGCTAAAACCAGATCCAAGAGCTGCAGGTGAGGAGCACACCTGGGAGAGGACCTGGCCATGTGGACACCACACCTGGCAGAGGCCACCTGTGCTCACAGTCCCACGGGACCAATTTGGTTCTGCAGTCAAAATTTACAAATTTACCTATATCTTCTTCTATCTTTTTCCCTTTCTGTCCTTACCCTGGCACCAGCCAGCAGCTGAGAGACAATAGCTCTTGCCTTGGTCACAGCCACTGGAATCAGAACTAATGCAAAGATAAGAATATTCTGAGGAAATGCAAATGAAAATAATCCCCCAGTTCACGAAAAAGCCAACATCTTCCTCTTATTGGTGGAGAGCAGTTCACAAAGGCCAAGGGAACCCATCTCAATTCTTCTCTCCTACACAAACTATTCTAGCCATAATAAAGTATGAAAAACATCATTTATTTTTGGAAATATGGATATTGGTCTCCTGCAAAACACACTGAGTTTTTGTATAGACATATTATGGTACTTGACATGTTTGTTTTGAAATGGGGGAAGCTGACTAGAATCATCCCCATAATGTGGTCTGACACTTCATGCAAAACAATGCACTCGAACAGCAAAATGAAATTTCCTTTTCAGAAGTTCACAAAAGAACCAGAAGCCCAAGAGGAAAATGGCCAAACTACCACTATTCCCCTTTTTTGTTGGATTTCCTTCACTCCCTCTGGGATCTTCTCCCCAGCAAGTAAGTCAGCACTGCAATCCTCCCCCTTAAATTCAACATGAACATCATCATTCGCCTCACTTTGCATTACAGAAAACATTATTAAGGGCTGTGATCCTGTTATTTCACAATCCACCAGCAGCAAGTGACACAAAACCACTGCAACATTCAGCTACAAACAGACATAAAACCCAAAAACTAAAGCAGTTCCCCGATGATATTTCTGCTGACGTGCCTCAGATGTATTTGTCGAGTTTTTGAAGAAACAAAGAGCACTTAAAAAAACAAACCCCAGATTAAGACCACAAGCTGAAAGACTGGCCAATAATTTGCTTCTGGCAATAGACTAATATTTCTTCTGTACATTATACATGGCATTAATACCACAGTAACACTTTCAGTTCTGTTTCCTTATCTAACAGGTTTTGCATTTTGCCAGACTGACCCCATTTTCATCCACTTTATTATCTCTATCACCATATGCTCTCAAATGATTAAAATTTTGATTCTTGCAGCTGGCTCCAATGTGTTCAAACACTACAAACACACCAGCTCCACATGCACACACCCTGGGGTAAGGCTCCAATAAGTTTCATGAAAACAAACGGGCCCAAGCACAAGAACTATTTACTGCTCTTTTATCATGAAGAATATGTAATATTTTACTTACCAGGCAAAATAAGTTGCTCACTCAAGGCTAACCTGATTTTAAAATGAGAAGACATCTGTGCAGTGGGAAAGAAACCGGATGGTTCTCAGTAAGCACAAGCAGGATATTTGTCCCTATTCTGCAGAAGCTCCAACTTCAAACACTTGAAATAGATTTTAACAGTCTTGGAAGCCAACTCATTTGGTTCGTTTCAAAGAAGAGTGTCTGGTCACCTTTGGATTACATACTTACAGCTGTTTCTTGAAATTAAATGGCCTATTTTAAGATTCTACCTTGTTGCCTTTCCACCTATACCTCTCGAGTGCATTCTTCCCAGTGCCAGGGCCAACCAACACAACAAACGGGGTGCCCACGGAGGCTGTCCGAGCCTCTGTCCAAAGTGCTGTTTTCTGCACAATCTCATGTGGAGAGGACAGAGAAGGAACAAAAATTGACTCGTTCCCATCACCTTCGAACAATCCAGCAGCCCTTGGTCAGGTCTAGAGCAGCCGTTTGCCACAGGAGACAGATTCCCACGGGAGAACAAGATGGGGCGCACGGTTTGCAGAAGGAAAACAGCACCGTAGGTGGGTACACACGTGCGAGTTTCAAAGGTTCATTTACCTTTTTCCCAAGCTGCCACTGCTCACTCAGAGTCCAGAAGTGTTACGCATCCTTCCCTACAATCCTCACTTCGGCATCCACTGCTCACCTCCCTCAGCAACTGGGCGGGAAGCTCACCGAGATAATTTGGATAAACCACCTCCGCGAGCACATGTAGCACCTGCTGGGCGCTGCTCCGTGTGACACCGTCCCTGGACAGGGATGTCCCCGGACATGAACCCGGCGTGCTCGCAGCAGCCCCACAAAGGGCAGCAGGACAATGGAGCCGGCACAAAGCCGCGTCCCCACGCCGAGCCCCACGCGGGGATGACACGCACGGGCTGAAGTGCCCATTTATCCCTCCTTGCTACTGATTGTTCCCCGGCCACAGGCGAATTCTTCCACCTGGTAGACCCCCGGCGACACGCAGAGAGCTCCAGGGGTGGGAAAGGAGGAGGCGGGGGGAGATCCCCGGGACGAACAAAACCCCGCCACGACAAACCTACGAGTGCTTTTATTCGGGTTTTTTTCCATTTTCTCTCCCGCCCATGGCGGCAGCGGCGCGCACCCCATCACCCACCCCAGCGCCGCCCTCACGATCTACAGGGCGCTGTCGTGACACTATCGCGACCGTCGGTGCTATGCCGACCTGTCCCCTCAGCCCTCCCCTCTTCTGGCCGCGCTCACCTCGCTGCTCCGCCGCCGCGGGGCCGCGCCCCGACCGCCGCTCAGCAGCCCCGTCCCGCCGCCCGCAGCGCCATGGCCGCCGCCGCCGCAGGTCAGGAGGAGCCGCCGGGAAGGGGCCGGCAAGGGCCCGGCCAGGGGGATCCGCGTCCAGCACACGCCCCCCGCTCCTGCTCGGGCTCAGGGACGGGCAGCGGGGCCCATGCGCGCTGCTGCTGCCGCCGGCTCCGCCCCGACGCCGGGAAGGGCGGGCGTGAGGCGGCGGCCGAGGAAGGGAGGGATGGAGAGATGGATAAAGGGAGGGAGAGAAAAAGATATGGAGAGAGGGATACGTGGATGAAAGGAGGGATAACGGGGCTGGAGGACGGCGCGGTGTCAGGGGTGGCCCGTGAGGGGGACACGGAGGAGGGAACTCAGGGTGCCGGCTCGGGCTGGCAGGGGAGCGTATCCCTTTCTACAATTCCCTGGCGGGAGGCTGTAGCCTGCTGAGAGTCGGGCTCTGCCCCCATGGAACAACGACAGGATGAGAGGACGTAGACTTAACCTGCACCAGAGAAGGTTTAGGTTCGGCCTCAGGAGGAATTTCTTCACAGAAAGGGTGATTAGATGTTGGAAGGGGCTGCCCAGGGAGGTGGTGGAGTCCCTATCCCTGGAGTCGTCCATGGAATGACTGGAAGTGGCACTCATCTGGGCTGCGTGACAAGGGGGGGATCGGTCACAGGTTGGACTCATGGTCTCGTAGGTCTTTTCCAACCGAAATGACTCTGGGATTCCAGGAACAAAGCCACCACACCTCGGCTGCAGGTGATGGGGAAGGTGTGGGTCTGGGCACAGGGAAATGTTTCCTCTCAGTGTGCGAAAGCACTGCCAGGTGTGCCTGGTTTGGGGCCAGGAGGAGGTGCGCGGAGGGTGTGAGGGCTGAGCTGGAGTGTGAAGGTACTGGGGTTATTTCACAGAATCCCACGATGACTGATGCTGGAGGGGACCACAGAGGGTCACCAGGTCCTAGCTCCCCACTCCAGCAGGGCCATCCCAGAGCACAGGATTGTGTCCAGTGGGTTCTGGAACATCTCCAGTGAGGGACACTCCACACCCTCTCTGGACAATCTATTCAGTGCTTGATCACTGCACAGGGTAGAAGTTATTCCTCATGTTCAGCTGGAACTACCTGAGCATTAGTTCCTGCCTGTTTCTCTTGTCCTATTGAGCAGAGCCTGGTCCATCTTCTTTGCACCCCCTCTTTATATATTTATACACATTGGTGAGGTACATTTGAGGCTGAGGGATGTGCGGGGTGCTGGGGCTGGTCCAGAGGCAGCAGAAGGGATGGAGCTGGCGGGGCCTGCAGTGGCTCTGTGTGTGCTGTAGTAAGGCCAGGGCTGCTCCCATCACAGGATGGTGGGGTTGGAAGGGACCTCTGGAGATCGTCTGGTCCAACCCCACCTGCCAAGACCGTGTCACCTAGAGCAAGTGATACAGGAACATGTCCAGGATGGGTTTTGAATGTCTGAGTATGCAAAAATTCACCAAAGATGTCCTGAAGTTTGTTTGGGTGTTTTTTAATGTGTCTAAGGTACACACCCCCCGTCAGGGAGGGTCCCAGCCTGGAGGGATGTGCCAGGTACCTGCCTGCACCACGACCCTCCCCACCTCACTGTGGTAGTGCAAGACCAAGAAAGGTGTTTTATTGCAGTCACAGACATGTTTATGTGTGGACAGGCCACTTGCACACCCTGTTCACAATGCGAAACCTTCCCCTCTAGTTGAGCTTTGAATTTATTGAACCTGTATAAGACAGTGTTGCTTTATCAGTAAAAGTTAATTCACACTTTTAAGTGATGTTTAAGTGTTAACCACAAACTCCTTCCTCCAGATAAGTGCCTCTGTGACTGCAAGAACCTGCTGTGCTGTAGTAGAGGATCTTTTGGATAGAGCCATTACCCTGCGTTGTGTTTCGATGGCTGACCCTAAACCACTTCATAATGAGCTTTATGTGCTTTACTGTTTCATTAGCATGGCCAGGAACACACGACTCCATCCTGCTGTCAGCAGGATGTGTGGAAACCCCTCCCTGATAATTATGGCATTTGGTGACTGCAGAGGTTACAAGTCTGATTGCTGGTGTTGTTTACTCCTCCAGCAGTGCACTGCAAGGCAGTTGTCCTGGGAGCACTCCCTGCCTTTGGCCAGGGCCTAGGGCCACGGGGTGAGGAACTTGGAGTGGGGGTGTGGATCACGCACCTGGCATTCACAGAGAGCTGTGTGTGGGGTGCGTGCCTGGGCTTAGCCACATTTGCATTGCAAAAGCAAATATGAAATGGCCCACTTGATATGTTTTCAGAAATGTTCTAAATGAAAGGCATAGTTGAAACTGTTTCACAAGCTGGATTTGATGCATTCTGGTTTTCATTCCATCTGTGAAACACTGTAAAGGAAGTATATAATCTACATTAGGGCTGTGGTGATACCAGCTACCCAGAGTGTTTGGATAAATTATACCACTGTTTGCTAATATATTGGGTGACTAAGAAAGGCAAGCCTAGGCATGCAGAAATTCCAAGCTGTGAGTTTTAATTTAAAGGATCTGAAGAATTTCTAGTTGTTGTGATGAAAATTTTCAGGGCCTATTGTGAATAACTGATGGTAACTGTAAACGTGCAGAGTCTGGAACAATAGCTCTGAGACGTCAGCATATGCTGTGCCAGATGCCAACAAACAAAACTGGAGTTAAGAACATTGGTGGGGCTGGGGCTCCACGGGTAAGGAGACAGCAAATCATGAAGATGTTGCACAGTAGTCCCTAAAACAGGGAAGAGCATAATTATGTGGGCTAATAAACAAAAAAAGTGGCAGAAAATATACAAGTTACAGTGATGACAAGGCAAAATGATGTGATGTATTGTGCTATCTACAATTCTGGTCTTGTCAAACCTGACGAGTGAATTAGGATGAGGCAGGACAATCCCTGCATGGCTCTCTGCTGATAAACCTCAGGGTGCCAGAAGCAGTTTGTTGGCTCCGTATTTAGGAGAGAGAAGATTCAGTAATGTGCAAGGTGGTGATCCCTATCTATCCATCCCTGATTTGGGTGACTTTAAAATTCCTGGAGGAAAGATGCCCCAGAGCATCCCGAAGCAGCTCAGCCTTTCTCTCTGTAATAGATGCCATCATCTCACTTTTGTGGTTTTGCCTCTTCCTGATTTTGACTGGCTGTTGCTGCGTGATTTTTGCAAGGCCTGTTTGTTGCTCTTCCCTAGCAGAGCACTTTTCATTATGCCTGTCTAACTAAAATCAAATGGTGGGCTGCATGTGGGAATGCAGCTTGGGAAAACTGGAGATCAAAGAAAGGTCTTGACTCAGTGCTGAGGATCCCGCCTGAATTTCCGTTTAACTGCCTCCCATCAAGCCGTGCCTTGTGATTTGAATCTCACTGCCTTCACTTTTGTGTCTGAACACCTTTGCTTAAAAAAATAAATAAATAAGGGGAGAATGTTTACCCCTCCCGCTTCTCAAACTGTCTATTTCTTGTCAGTTCTTGGTCTTGCTAATTTTCTGGAAAACTTTAATGGCTCTTGGGGATGCCAGGAAATGCTTCACCAGCTCAGAGCCCTGATATCCAGCTCTCCCAAACAGGAAAGGACTTATCTGAACTGCTTCAGCCCTTGCCAGTTATAGGTTACTGCTGTGTGTCCACAGGGCCTGTCTGCCCTTTCTATGGATCTGAAGGTTTCTTGGCCCTCATCACCTCACCAGCAAGTTAGCCAGGGCATCCAGGATTCCCTAGAGGATAAGAGGAAGGGATATGACCAGGTGGCAGTTGCTCCAGGTCTGATTTCTTGGTTTCAGCTTGTAAAAACTGGTGCATATCTATTTGTTGGCAAGGGTACCAATTTTTTTTCCATCATGAGTGAGGATTTTTGATCCACGTGGTTTTCTTTTTCCGCTATATTTTTTTTCCCACTGAGGAAGAAGGTGAGGGAAACTGAAGGGGATTTTGCCTAGCTTGGAATTGTTGGGGTTTTGGGGGTGGCTTTTTTGCCTGGGAATGTCAGTGGCAAGATTCTTTTGCTGAGAGAAGCTCTAGAGAGGAGCTCTGTGCTAGCTGGTACAGAATTTGGTTCTGGTTTACATCAGCTGGCCTGGCTGTGCTTTGGGAAGATGTTGATGTGAGATAACTGTATCTTTCCTTCCTTTACTTCATGTTCTTCTTCTCTTAAATATTTTTCTTAGAGTGAAAGGATAAATATTTAAGAAATCAGTTGCATTTGGAGACTTCTTCTGAGTTTTGTATATCTGTTCTGAGAAGATGCTGATGCCAAACAGTACTAGACTCTGTTTACAAAATAAACTGAGACCACAATGAAGACACGCGAAAGGATAAAGGGTGGGGAAGAGAAGAGTGAGAGATGATGTATTTCTGTTCCTGAAAGCTGCTTTGCACTTCTGTAACATCTTTCCTCCCAGTGTTTCAGGGCACAGCACAAGCATTAGTCATGGCTCATGCCAGATTTGGGAGATGAGTTAGGCAATTCCTGTCACCCTTCAGAGGATGAGTCTCAGGGATATGAATAACCCAGGGAGAAAGGCAAGTCCTTTCTGGAGCAGCGTTGTGGCAGCTTGTGCTAGAGGTGGTGAATTTGGGCGGGGGTTCTGAGATAATCACTGCAGAGACATGAGCAGGCTCATCAGAATCCTTACAGTGGTTTTGCCGTCAAGAAAAAAGCATGAGCATAAAAATATGACTACTTCCATTAACTTCAGTTTTGAGCTACTCTTCATTCCTGCTGGAAAAGTGAGTAATTCAGTTAGGATTGGGATATCAAGTGTGAAATCTTGCCTCTCTTTTAGCCACCAGGCACATTGCTGTTGACAATCGAAGCCAGACTCTCTCCCAAAAGTAGGTATTAATGATAAGAGCAAGAGATTTCATCCTAGTAACTTCAGTAGCAAATTTGGCATGTTTGAGAGAACTCTGCGGGAGGAGAGATAAAGGCTCTGTCATTACCAATATTCCAACTCATGTTTTCAGAGAATAAATATATCTTTTCCTGGCAATGGGTGTATTGACTCTGTCTGGCTCATTGCTCAGCTGGTCACTCTGTGACAGGTTGCGCTCCATTCCTCAGTGGTTTGTTTTCAGACATCTCAACTCATAGTCATCAGATGCAGTAGATTCTTTTTCCCTGCAGTATTTTATGGCTAGAATATTTCTTTTTAAATATGAGAATCCCCCTGACTCATGCAGGACAAACTCAACCACATGTTGAGTGTGGTTATTAAAGCTGCTCATCCTTGGAAAAGGAAAGGGTGTGGTGTTCACAAAATGAGAGATATCAGTCTGTGACTGGTTTTTGTACCTCCTACACCCAACGACTGAGCCATGAGTACTTGTCACTGGTAATGCCACAGCTGGTTGCTGTTGCATGACGTTTTCTAAAAGCAGTGATAAATCCCAAGACAGTTAAACAATGGGCATGTCAGGTGTGATGCTGGTTTGTGCCTTGTGCATGGTTAGAAACAGAGTTCAGTAACTCAGAGATGGTGTTTAGGATTAAAAACTCCTGGTGGGGAAGACTCTCCAAGGTAAAACAGCTGCCAAATTCAAAAGCATCATTGGTACAGACCCTTTAGCTGGGCACATTTCTGTACACACACAGAGCTCTGTGAATGCAAGTGACTTCTGAACTCACAAAGATAAGCATTCAGAATAACTGAGATCAGATCTTTAGTGAACCATTCATTTAGACTATTTAGCGAAAAAATTACCACCCTCTGAACTGGTTTGGCTGAAACAGTCACTGAATACTCAAAATGCTTGCAAACAACAGTCTAAATTTGCAATATTCTGTAGCCTTTATCCCAAGAAATGGACATTTTTCCACCCTTTAAAAATTATTACTGTTCTGTCATCCTTGTGGAGAACATTGTGTTTGGTCATATGAGGCAATGAGAAGGATTAGAAATGTAACTGAATAAACTGATTTTTAAAGCCTTGAACCTCAATGTTTACAAAATACTCTTACTGTACATTCAGCCTCTGGGACTATGCATATGTAAAGTTCAGCTGTGTATAAACACAAGTAGAGCAGAATATTACTTTCTCTTCCAGCCTGTCTCTTTGATGGTCAAATCCACTCAGACAAGTGCTCAGGCTGCCGAATGGAATTCTTCCAGTTATTTGGCTTCTCCTTGCATTCAAATATGATGCTGTGCTTGAGACAGAGTAGAACTGCTCTTTTGACTGCTTGCTCTTTAATCCTTCCTTCATAGTCTCACAAATGCTCCTGGAGGTACTCCGCCGTGCAGCATCTGTGAAATCAAGTGACTTGCTGGGTCAGTCACAGGCTGTTTCTCCCAGAGCAAACTTCAGGCGAGCGCATTCCAGCTGGTGACCTTGGTGCACAGGGAAGTGGGAATGTGTTACAACTTGTTTACACAGTTTCTCTCTTTGAGCCACTTGTGCTGAATTTGCTTGGAGGTTGCAGACTCGCAGTTCTGTTGGTATAACCTTGGACAGACCCCCTCGCTGTGGGATGGGTTTGCACCACCGGTTTTCCAGGCAGTTGCAGACTCTGGCGTGGGTGGAGAACTGGCACAGCTTGCTCTGGTAATGAGAGCAGAGATTGAGAGGAGTTAGGGAAGGAGGGCCCTGCAAGTTTTAGCACTTGTCCACCTCTGTGGCTTGCTAAAGGAGTGCTCAAAACCTCTGTTTAGTTAACTTGACGCTTGGATATTTTTTCTGTGGAGAGCTGACACAGGATTTGGGAAGTAGGTGTGAATTAGGACACACTGGTGTTACACACACCCTGTGAGGAAAGCACTGAGAAAGAACATGAATGTAAAGCATCATGTACACCGCTGAGTGAGTAAAGACACTGGGCAGAGGGAAACCCAGCAAGGCCCTGGAATGCAGCTGGAAAAGGATATCCAAGGCACTGTGGGATGGAGATCAGATGTGCAGGGTAGACCAGCTCCTGCCTTGTTTTCACAGAGACTGATTCAGTGCTGCTTCCCACCATATTGCATGCAAATTCTGTTGTGTAATAATTTGTATATTTATGACCGTGTGTGGCCAGAGCTGCCTGTTCCTATTCCTGTCTCTCCTGGAATTGCCTGGAGTGAGTGAATGTGGCAGATTGGAGCAAGACTCAGGTTTAGCTACACGAGCTGGACAAGTATCCTGTGAGAAGGGCACTGAATCTTGCATTTTTAACTTTAGATTTTCTCCATTTTGAATAGAGAGTGGCTTAACCCCTGATGCAGGAGTCGTAACACACAGTTGTTGTAATGATGATAATTGTGTTATTTCCTTATAACCAAGTGTTGGACATGGCTTGGCTTTGAGTCGGACTGCTGTAACCCTGAGCAAGTGGGATGAGGTCTAGAGGCTCTTTAGTTTGGCAAAATTTTAAGAAGTTGCAGGATGACTTATATGGGGGCCTGAAAACTTCATTGGAAGGAATCTGGAAGTGAACTGCTGGGATGGAAAGAGCTTAAAACAAAGTGACGGCTGTCAGGGTTGGAACTGGGATGAGATCTGAACTCTGCCTTCCCAGTCACACCCACTGAGTTACATTCCTGCAAGAAGGGCAAGTGAAAGGAGGGGGAGTGAGGGGCTGCACAGAGCAGGTGCCAGAAATGGCCTCTGGTTCTTGCTGGCAGAAGCAGAGCCGCTCTCTGGAGCTGGGATGGATGTATGGCACTTGAGAGGCCTCCAAGAGAGCCTGACAGAGCTGCCAAGTGGGAACATGTCACACACAGTGCTGATGCTTGGGGGGCTCCGGCTTATGGAAGCTTGTGGATGGTTTTTCTCCTCACATGCACTTTAGACATAGCCAGATCCAAGAGAGATTTTTGGGGGTAGAAACTAGTGAAATGCATAATAAAGGAAAAGGCTGTACTGTCAAGAGGGCTCATGAGCAAGCAGGACAGAGCCACACCTCATTATTTTTGCTGTGTTCCATATTTATCTTCCATTTATTCCTTTCCTGAACTGGAACACTTCATCTGATCATCGTGTAAGCCGTATGTGACGAGCTCACTCCTGCACCGTGATGTTTGGGTTGATTAATCAGCATGGGGAAATCAGTGAAACCTTTGGTGAAATCTTCAGTGAAATCTTCATCTACTTTAGAACTCGAGTGCTGAGGCAGTTCTTTTGCTGTTCTGTTGTTGTTTCAGGGAACTGATCCCACATCTATGGAAAAAGGGGTGATTATTTTTCAAGCTTTTGTTAATTTTTTTTTTCTTGTTAACAAATCTGCTATGAAGTTTAGGGGGGGGTAAAACTTCCCAGCAGTCACAGTAAGAAAAGCCACAACTGAACCAAGTTCTTTTATTTGGCTGTGAACTTTCCAAAAGCTCGGGGTGGTTACTTACATCAAATGCACAAACTGAGAATTCCTGTCTTTATAGACTCACAACTAAGAGCAGGATTTTTATTTTCCTACACTCAGCTCAGAGCTGGGGGAAGCCCAAGTTGATCCTGACTTCTGACAGCTGTATAATTATAATCAGCAGCAGTTGCTGCCGTAAGATACTGGTGCTAAACAGGAATTAGTGTTGCATATTTATCCAGAGGATGAAAATATCTCCAAATATCTGTAAATATACTCAGTTATTATTAGAAGAAGTATTTAAAACTTTTAGTGCTTGGGTGTCCCAGATATCAGCTGATAGAAGGGAAACCTCCTCTTGCAAATGAGTTGCTGGGTGATTTTTTGCCACCAGTTTTGCTGCTTCAGGGCAGTTTTCATGGGCAGGGCACTCATTTCAGCTCAACTATTCAGCCCATCTTTCACAAAACTTATTTCATAAGTGTAAATATTTGTGGCAACTTGCCCATGTTATATGACCTTTACACAATGACAGAAAAGGTCTGGAAGGCAGCTGATGTTTTAGAGCACATTCTTTAACAAAACTAATTAATCTAGCACTCAACCAATGGTTATTTACACACACACACACACACACACACACACACATATATATATATATATGGTTTTGGGGTTTTTTTTGGTTTTTTTTTTTAGAAAAATTACATTTGTTGACCCAAAATACTGGATGGTGGTTTGTTTAAGCAAATAAATGATACTGTCGGAATTTAATAATCTTACTACTAAATGTAAGAGTCTTTTAAAGTGAGTATCACCTACTCTTAGCCCTCACAGGCTCCCTGTACCTGGCTTTGGTCCTCACAAAAGGTAACACAGAACTATAAAGCTGAAGCCTTTTGAACAGCTCAAAACTCAGTGGTTACCTTCACAGAATTTATAGCAAAAACCTACCGAATTACTTAGTAATGATCTAAAACTTCGCCCTGCCTTTTGCTGAGAGTCAGTTTGTAATATTGTTGCAGTAAAAACCAGAAATCACACTTATTTTTAAGGGCAGGCTGGACCTCAACACGTAATTCTTTTAGACTTGTATAGACATTATTTCACTTCTAGTACTGTATAAAAATCTTAATCTGTACATTAAAAAAAGGTTAAGGCTGCAGAGTTTAACCTGAATGAATGGGCCAGAAGAGAGTAGATAGAAAGCTCAGGATATGAACACTGAATTTAACAGCTCTGCAGTCTCAGGTTGATATTGAGCTGGAGGGCTTGGCAGATACCAGGACTACAATGCTGGGAAAAGAAGGTGATTATTGCTGGTGTGTGTCAGACTTCTGGATATTGGTATTAGCCACCCTGAAAGTCTGGAATGGGAGAGGGAGAAGTCCTGAGCACCAACCTAGACTAAATTATGAGTTAGTAGAAAGGGTGATAAGAACCAAGCACAAGAGATGTGGCAAGTACAACAGCAGAGGTGACATGTTCCAGCTTTCTGTCCCTGCAGGGCATTGCAATTCCAGGGTGAGTAAAGTTCCCCTGGAGAAGACTTCTGCAGGAATTGAGCTAGAACCAGCAAATTGAGTGTTCCAGACCTGTGTGCAGCCAATAGAGGCTCCTCCGTCCCTTGGGCACTGGTCAAGAATCCCAGATGAGGGGAGGAAACATCACAGAGAGCCAGAGAGCTTCTGGGGCCAGAAGGGACAACCTGGGGGAAAAAACACTGGAAGGAAGGGAGAATTTGAGGGTGGCTTTGGGCAATGGGTAGGACAGAGGAAGTATGAGAAATAAGCAGGGAATTTTGCTAAAAGGTTCCTTGGCTGGTTGATTGAACTTATGCTGGAGAGAAACTGGCCTTAGGTCATGTCTGCAGTGCTTTTATGTGATTGCTCTCCCTCTGAGCATCCCAGAATAACAGCTGGGCCAGGCACTTCGGCCTGTGGGCAGCAAACAAGAAAGGCATAAGAAATGTCCCTTCAAAGGACAGTTCCCCAATATATCGTTTACATGTCTGTTCAGGAGTTGTGAGTCTTTTTTACCCCCCAGGTAAAAAACCCCCACCTTTCTTAGGAGGTGAATAGGAAGTGCACCCACCTTTCTGTATGTGCAATTTTGTTTTAAAATGCTGCATCATCAGTTGTGGCACTCTTTTGGAGCTCATTTATGATACGGAAACTCTCCAGCTGTCCTTGGAGCAGAGCCATGTGCTACCAGCCCCTTGAAAATACATGTTGATTAAATATGTAGGTCAGAAAACAGAAAGCACGTCCCAATTTATTTAGTAGATGGGAGTTTTGTTGCCTAGTGCTCTATCACTGGAGCTGCTGATCAGTTTTTGAAAGTAATATGGTAATAGCTTTGTCCTCAGCTCAGAGATTAGGCAAGGTCACCAGGTATTGCTTCCCAAAGGGCAGGTGCAAGTTGTATAGGGATAGAACTCAGGGGAATGGCCTTTAGATGGAGGAAGGCAGGGTTAGATAAGGAATTAGGAAGAAATTCTTCCCTATGAGGGTGCTGAGGTCCTGGCACAGGCTGCCCAGAGGAGCTGTGGCTGCCCCATCCCTGGAAGAGTCCAAGGCCAGGTTGGACGGGGCTTGGAGCAACCTGGGCTAGTGGAAGGTGTCCCTGCCCATGGTAGGGGGTGGAATGAGATAGGCTTTAAGGTCCTTTCCAACCCAAACCATTCTGGGATTCTATGATTTAGTGGTATTAATAAATAAAAATACCTACCATGGGATAAGGATGAGGATTGCCCTGAGAAAAGATTTGCTAACAAGCAGCAAAGTCTTCAGAATCTCTCCATTCTAGAAATCAAACATAAACCAAAGTGCTTCTCCCCAGTGATATCAAACCAAAAAATAAACCTGAAATCCTACTGGCAATTGTAGTCCCCAAGCCTTCATTATGGCCCTATTTTCTTCCTCGTCTTCCAGCCCTGAAGGAATTGGCCAGGGAGCTCCTCCTGGCTGGCTGATTTGTACTGACTGTCCTCCCCAGTTGTGCTCTCTGTAGCAGCCTCACACAACACTGAGTGAAATTAAAAATATGTCTGGGGATGACTGAATCATTCCATCATTCCTCATTAGCTCAGTGGGCAGCAGATTTAGAAGCTAGATTTGCAATGAACACTTATTAGATTGCGTGTCTTCTGAGATCAGCTAATTTTCTTTTATCATCAGATTCCATGACTTAGCAGCATAATTAGCTATTAGACATATACACTCCATTCAAGAGCTGCTTTTTTTTTTTTTTAAGCCTTCTTAATCTAGGAGACTTTTTTTTCTCATTTGTAGGGGAGTTTTGCACAGTTTTTCTGACAAGTGCAAGATAGCCAGTGGGAATGAGACGTGTAATTAATGCATTGAATGCTCAGTGCGAGCAGAAGGCTCTTGGATGAAGAAGCTCTGTCAGGTGTCTGACAAGAGGGCAAACACTGTTAGTCATTATGGTGGAGTGTGTGATATGCTGGGGTTTACACACTGCAAATTCATTTAATGTAAGGTATTGAGGACAAGAGGGAATAGTATGTCTTTCCCTATTCCCCTGAATTTTGCGCAGCCACATGTGCTTGATTCTGCACTTTCTCAACGAAAGCTGATCCACTGGCTTTCTAGTAACAAAAAAAATTGAGTCCAGTGTCCCATCCCTTTTTGTAGGTGTGCATGTGTTGAGGGGGTGATGTGTTAAAAGGGAATCCAGCAGTGAGAGCCTGAACTGTGGGAGGTCCAGATTCAGCTGAGGGTTGCCAGAGACAAATTGTATGAATGTGGTCACATATCCTCACTGTGCTTTGGCTTGGCATCCTTGAAAATAACTTCATAGATTCTGTAGTAAAATGAGAGCCCCTTGGATGCTGCAGTGCTAGGGTGTCTTGTTGGTTTGTCACAAAATGTTAAAGGTAGTGGAAGCCTGGAGTGGGGATGGTTGTCCCTTTCGGTTAAGTTCTTCTTTTATGTAATGCTACTTGGTTTATTGCTCAGGAAATATCCTCGTTTCTCAGCTCTCTGGCTACAGTGGTACCTACCATTTCTTGCAATTTACTTCAGAGGCGGTTTTCTAACTGCCTTGTGTTTTTGGATCAGATACAACCCTCTTTGATTCCTGTTGTCCTTTTGTCTTTGCTCACTTGGCTCTAAACATTTTGTTCCCTGAACACGGGCCCAGGTTCTCCACTCTCCCATGCTGCAGCAAACCAAACTCTGCTTCTGAAGCAATTAGTTAGAAGCATTGACATACACAAGGGGAATTAGTGCTCTTGATTATTAATTTTTTACCAAGTTTTGTCAAGGATTCTGTAGTGCTTTTCCCAAATCTTACAGTATTAGTTCCAGGACTGAGTGACTACACTTTGCATGGTGATAGCACACGTTATGTTCCCAGTTACCTGATCGTCTTTCACTGCATTGTAGTCACAGCACAAGCCACACCACCAGTGGAGCTGCCTGTCTCCTGCTGAACTCAGCTGGATGGATATCCCAAAAGACAGGTATGTCCAGACAGCCATGTTCCCAGGGCAGATAGAAAACTCACTTACTTGGTCACAAGACGCTCAAAACATGGAGTGAAGCCTGGGGCGTCACTGGTACAAAAGGGTGCAGAGTCTGCAGCAGGGCTGGCTCTCCAATTTGAATCTGGAGGTGAGACCTCTGCGAATGGTTTCCTAGTGGAGTTTGCCAGAAAGAAGGAAAGAAGTTACTTTCCTGATGTAAAAGCTGCTCTTCTATTACCTCTCCTGATCTCCAGAGAGGAGTGGAGGTGGCAAAAATAGAAAATAATTAAGGTCTGAACAAAAATAATAACTGTCCTGAGGTCTTTGGTGTTATTTCGTCACAGCATTCTTCAGACAGAGTCCCTCTCCTATTTTATTGCTACATTCTGTGTCAAAAAGGGACAACCTCAGAAACACGTATGGGCTAAAATGCTGTTTTCAGTTGCACTGTGGCACTTTGGTCTTCTTCAGCACCTACCTGTCCTGGAACTGGTTTGCGTTCAACCAGCTGCTTTTTCCTTGGCTTTATGGCAGATGTTGCACCATCTCAGTCTCAGACAAAAAAAAAACCAAACCATGAACAAACATAAAAAGACACACACACACACTCACACACACACACACACACACACACACACACACACACACACAAAAAGAGAAGTAACTCTCAAGGCCAGGTTGGACAGGGCTTGGAACAACCTGATCTAGTGGAAGGTGTCCCTGCCCATGGCAGGGGGTGGAACTTGGTGAGCTGTAAGGTCTTTTCCAACCCAAACCATTCTGGGATCCAGTAGAAACTAATCTGACTGCTGAGATGGGGATGTAAACAGGCTTTGCTCTTCTCTCCTGGATTACGCCAGAATTTACACAGGAATTGAACTGTTTCCCTGCTCAGGTCAGAGCCTCTTTAGGTCTGTGCAAAACTACAGCAGATCCCATCCAAAAATCATTCACTTTAGGTTGTATTTAGCCTTAACAACCTGAAAATATTTGGCATTTCTGGTCTCGTAATATTGCTGAGAGAAGAGGAAAATTGTTAACCCTGTTTTGTAAATGGCCAAAGCTGCAGAGGTCGGCTGGAGTGGAGCAGGGACTGTAATCCCTAATTCTAAATTCTCTATTAAAACTCTAATCCCTGGGCTATCCTTCTGCTTCAAGGCAACGTTTGGGATGGATGGTGTATAATTTATCTGAAGTGATGCACCTGCCGCTATTTAAAGCCAGTTATTTTCCTTCTGTCCCTGTGTCAAAGTTGCTTCTTTAATTGCCAAATTCATTTTTTGCTGGAGTGATTAAAAATTGCATATGCTTGCATTTTGTAGGTCTCTGTCAGAGTCCTGTTCAAATAGTTCAACAAATTCCATGTAGACTCACATTATCTTGGGACTGATAAAGGTTGATGCCTGGACTAGTTAAAGGGGAAAAATCCAAGCATGTGGTTTCCAGCATTCACTGGCTGGTGAGAATCAAAACCTCTCCTCGTTTGCCCGAGGATCCTAATTTTTTTGGATATAAATAATAAATTTAACAGAAAAGGCAGAAAAATGCCAGTATTTCACAGAGAATATAGATAGAAAAGAACAGCAGGATGGGGGGAATGTGGAAGTAGGTCAGATGCATTGCAGAAAAAAAAAAATCATTATAATTAGGAGAGATTAGGGAAGGCAAGAGCAAACAGCATCAAAGGAATCCAATTTATCAAGCCATTTAAACAAGAGCATTCCTTGCAAAGCAAGTTCTCCATACTGTGCACAGATTTGGAGCAAAATGAGAGGAGGATGTCCCATGCTATGTGTTCAATTTGACATTTGGTCTTCTCTACAGCCAGCCATGGAGGACTGAAGAAACCTTTTTTAATTGTCATGAGAACAAACACTGCAGAACAGTTAACCACCTTCTTTGCTTGAGTTCTTTTAGATTTTTCATTTTTTAAGCTGTAATTCCCAGTTAGGTGTGTAGGTGAAGGATGCAGCAGGGGTAATGGCAGTGCTTGCTGACAGCTCTCAGTCACTGCTGCAGCATCGAGTGCTTTACATGAAATAAGGAGATTCTCGTCTCGAAAGTTTCATATAAAAGGCAATTTGTAAGGGCGAAATTATTTCATCTGAGGATATTAGGAACTTGGCAATAACAAGTAGATTCTATTGCTTAATTTTTTGGCAGCTAGGAGCCTGGGAGATGTGACCAACATGCTGTGACTTGGTCTCCTTTTCTACCTTTCTTTTCCTAGTTTTAATGAGCTTCTCTGTCCCATGTACCATAACAGCAAGGAAATGGATTTTGATTTGGATGGGATTTGCTTGCCTCATTTGTATCAAGGCGGAAAGGAATACTGAAAGCTTTAGCTCTGGAAAACAGAACATTCTGCTCCTCCAGCATGGTTTGGTTTTTTTGGTGTTTTTTTTTCTTCGTTTGTTTTGGTTTGAGTTTGGGGTTTTTCTAGGGGGGGGGGAGGTTTTGGTTTGTTTTGTTGTTGTTGTTGTTGTTGTTGTTGTTGTCGTTTGCTTTGTTTTTTTGTTTGATGTACCAAACAGGCCTTAATGGCAAACATAGGCAGTGCCTCTTAATTTACAAGAGACACACAGCCTTTTGTAAGGCCCTGTGTGGTAGGAATTCTGTTGGGACCTGAGAATTTGGGGCCTGTTTCTGCACAGCACTATTTTTGTTGAGGTAGAATAACTACATTTTCCTTGATTTCACCAAGCTGGAGTGCTCCTTGCATGTTTTTAACATGGCTTGCGTCCTCTAGACGGAAACCACCTCTGAGCTGTTTGACAGAGCTCTGTCATGTCAAATGTTTCTTAGCAGGAGCAAGCTGTCTGAGAAATTTAAACAAAATGTGGACTTCTCTTAGCAGCAGGTTAAATACTGGCTGAATGTCTTCCCAAATATCTGACTACTGCTGCCAGGGGCTGTGGGCTGGTGCAGCCTGAACCAAGCCCTGCAGAACTGCTGACTTGAGCCCGAGCACGGAGAAAGTTTGGTGTCTTAGAAGCTTTTAATTAACAGCACCTTTTATGCCACTCATTCGTTTCCTATTCAGGAGGAACTGGGGTATGAAACAAGCTGAAAGTTTCAAGGGGTGATTGCCTCTACAGCTGAAGTTACAGCTGGGGCATGCTTAGCCTTCTGAGCTGAGAAGTCGATTCTTTCCTGCTGCTTTTGCAGCAATTTGGGGCAATACAAGCCCAGACTTTGGTTAACACTTTTATTGCTGACTAGCTGCCACATTGTCACTCTGACTGTGCTGCCTTTCAGGTCCAAGCACTGCCAGAACTCTGCTCTTTGTACAGCACAAGATGGAGCTTTGATGGAAATAACCTGATCCTCCTTTTTTTAGGCAATAAAGTAAGTGTGTGGGGAAAATCTCACCCCAGTCTTGTTTTGGGTCTCTTCCAAAGTTTGGGATAAATGTTGAAGCAAGATATTTCTCTTTTTATCATGATGAAACTCCAGATCTTGATGGTTTTATGCATGCTGAAGGCTTCCTTCGAGTCTTGCTACCACAGCTTTGACTGGTTTAAGTTGGTCTGGAGTTTCTGCCTTCAATAAAATGCTGGTAAATTACACCTGGTAAGCTTTCGGTCCCTTATTGCTGTGTGATTTTTGCCTGACAATAGCGGGTAACTCAATCTCAGCAGTCTGGTCCAGCACCCTGTGAAACCTCGGGTATGACATTGCAAGGTTTAGCATTTCAAGCACTGCTTGGAGTGCAGTGTTGGGGGTTGATCCAGTCTGATGGTCTGTGGGCTTGGAAGGAAAAGGAGAGCAGCAGGGCATGAAGTACAGCTGCTTCTTATAAATCAGCACACTAGAAACACACTTTAATTACATAGTGGAGAGGAATAAAGAGAGATTAGGCCTTGCCACAATTGTCTGGATATTTGGACTCTGTTCCTAAATGTGTTACTAACTCCTGTGACACCCATAAGTCCTTTTAAACGCTGTGTGCTTAAGATTTCCCATTTACAAAAACACTGGCAATGGTGTAAGACTTAATTAATGAAGAAGAACACTGCATTGCTTTGAGAGCTCCTGGAAAAAAAGGGCAAGTCTTGCCATTATTATTATTAGTATTGTTCCGTCTTTAAGTTGTCAGATTAGTGAGTAAGTAAAGTTAGTAAATCTAGGCAGATGCCTTAAAGCATTGTGTGCAGAGGAAAGCTCTCTAAAGGAACAAATTCCATTTTCCTTTGTCTTGGACTAAAATATCATAATTGTACGTGAAGATAGGACAGCTATTACTGAAAAGGAGGTACAAAAGGGTAGGAAAGAAACTAATGCAGCACTAGAAAAAGAAGAGATGGGAGATAGCTTCATCCAAACTGATAATGAAACATAAATTATTCCCAAACTGGCCTTTTGAGAGTATGCCATAAACATTTAGACATTAGGGGGATGTGAGACAATGGCTGTTGTTCTCTGAATGCAAATGTAATACCCTGGAGTCTGAGATATTAGCACTTACTGCTCTTCCTTTTTTAGCCTGAAAGTCTCAAAAGTGTTTTAAGCATCAGCTGGACACACAAACTCATTTGCCTTCTTCAGGCAATCTTGTCTAACTGATCCATAAACTTTGTTTCATAGGCTGGAAGCCTTGACGTGACTGTTTCTGTGGGAATTGGAGATCAAGGCTCCTGTGGGAATTCTACAGGGTACTTTTAACCTAATGTGAACATGATGAACAGAATTAGACTGGTGATTAATGGATCTATAAAAGAGAAGTATTAAACCACATTGCCCTGTAATATTATGAGTTACCTATATACATTCTCCTTTCCTTAATCCCTCTCCAGGGACTCATACAGAACTTTTTAGGCTCTTTCTCAGGCTGCTACCATTTGTTGCATTGCATTACAACAGCTGTGACATATCTGCTGCATTTTGATGAAATTATTGGAACCGGAATCACCAGTGGTGCAATTATTCCTTATACAGATGATTTAATTACAGTAGCGAGAAGTTACAGGGTTAATTAATTGTTGCTGATTAAGTGCTTTGAGACCTTTGAATGAGAGATGCTACGTATGTGCAAGGGATGATTATTAGTTATTAACAGCAATGCTCCCAGCTATTTGGAGGGTAAAAATAATTTAGTTTCATTGTGAAATATTAAATTTGCAGTCTAGTCAGGTCCATGGCACACTTCAGGTTGCAAGTGAAAAGCCAAGTATATACTTGGGTAGTGATGCACTGTGCCAAATTTGGCTTGTGGGAGTGGTTCCCATCAGTTCCCGTTGGAACAGAAAAGAGCTGGAAATGCAGCAGGTTGCAGAAACTGGAGGAGGGGATGGTGTGGGAGGAGGTTCCTGAGCTTTCCGTAAAATCACTAGGAAATGGAAGAGTTTGCAGGAATATTGAGGTACAGGCTCTAATTTAATGATTTAGCCACGGTTATTGAACAGCATCTATTGCCTTCAGAGCCACCTTCTCCTTTTGAGGCTTTTTCCTTAACTTTTTCTCCACCAGCAGCAGCTGTAGGCTTGCCTGAGACCATGGACAGTGTATCTGTGTGGGAAATCAGGCTGCCTAAGCTCTGGTATTTATCCTGGCACTTAGGCTGCAGTGCTATATCTAGAGAGCTATTTCATCAATTCTCAAAATTTAATAACTCAGTGTGTCAAAATATGAGCTGTTCAATTACTGGAATTCCTTTACTCATTTCAGAGAGATCCCTCTTCCCTTTGCTCCTTCTTGCCACACTTATTCTTTCTTATATTGAGGAACAAACTAATTTACTGATGAGAGAGGAGGAAGAGACAGACTTTTGTCCTCATGTTGCTTCCCATGAAGAAGCACAAAGTGCCTTTTAAGGCTTGTTTCCATACCTGGAAGTTCAGTACTTGTCTCCATCCCAGACATGAGCCCACTGACTGGGAGCGTTTGTGTGAAGGTTCTGCAGTGCCTCAGAGAGGAAGGAGGAAAACACAAAACGAGATCTGTGAATCCTGTGCCAAGCAAAAACGACTGACATCATTAAAATTAACGTCTGTCTCTAGGAAATTATCACTGACATGAATAAGTAGCAGCTCTTCAGGGTGCTGACCCATCACAGAGGGGAGGATTGGGCAAGGTATGAATACAAGTGCCTTAAAACATCCCCTGAGCTGGGGAATCTGGGCAGTGGGGCTGGCAAGGATGTGATCTATGGGGGGTCAGTGCCCACCGCTCCTGCTGAATTGCACTGGAGGGGCTGCTCAAACATGGATCTAGGTAGGAGAGAACCAAAGGAGTTGCCAGAGGGTGGAATGGACCCCTGCAGCATATTTCTAAATACTCGAACTGTCTAAACCAACCTCTAGATAGAGCTGGAGCCCTACAATAGAGTGTCTCCAACTGCTGCGCAGCTTAGGCGCTTGGTTTGTCATTTACAATCTTTTCCCAAGTCCCTGTCACAAGGACACTGTTTGTCTTGCCAGAGAGATGCAGAACTGCTATGTTTCTGCTCAGGTATTCTGTGCAGCACACTCTGAGCACCATGAGTCACTCTGCATGGATGGGCTGTGAGATGCATGCTTAATGCCTCCTAAGTTCCTGCAAGCCTTAGTCTTGCTCTGCAGGTGTTGTAGGAATGAACTTTACATACCCAATGGATATGTTCAGGAGTCCTGGATGCAGAACTGCCTGATCAGAGCCGCTGCAGAATACCCAGAAACCCAGAAAGGTGTATGTGGTCTTCAGTTCTGCTAGGATAAAATATACTGGAAGGAAAAACAACAGCAACAACAACAAAAAAATCACATGTATCTGAGAACCCTAGATGAAAGCACAGCTTTGGGAGATTTATTTGGGTATTTTTGGTTGGGTTTTTTTGTGTTTTCATCACTGTGCTGTGCAGTGTCCAGTTTAGGCCCAAATTGTGTCATCCAAGTGACACAATTTTTAAGAAGTGTGCAAGGCTGTCTAAAAGGTTCCTCCCAATTAACTGGCATTATCCTCTAGGAAGTTTTCACCAGGTTTGATGGACCTAGACTTCTTCCTGTTCTCAATGCACAAATATCTGGGTCTGTTTTCCAGCTTGATGGTTTTAGGGAGCTTAATTTTGTATGAACTGGCTTTATTATTTGGGTTTTATTTATTATTTTATTATTTATTTGTACGAAATGGCTTTACTTCCAGAGAGTGAAGATGTCTGTGAGTGTAAATCCCTTTCCACTTGTAAGAACTAGCTGTGTATATGTGTATGGGATACAAGGAAGATTCAGCAAGTCTGATCAGAGAAACTTCCTGGGGTGAAGCCTGTTGCTGTTTTTCTGTACAACAGCTGGTTCTGCTGGGCTATGACCGGGATCTGAGATGCAATGTTGATGATGATAATAAAAATACCCCACACATCATTAAGTGAGTCAAGGAAAACTCCACCAAAGATACAGTTAAATCTTTGTCTATTCTGATGGTGCAGGTAGGAATTTCTGGCTTCAAAAGCAGGACTGGGGAGGAAGTTAGGACAAATTCCATTGAATTCCTGCTTACCTTGGGCTGTTCTGCAGCATGAGATATTGCAAATGCTGTGGCAAGTAGAGATGTGCATTTGTCTCAGTTACTGCAACAGCCAAGAAATGCAAATGCTTTCTATGCTGCAATTGTTTTGACTCTGGAGAATTGTTCTCTTTCCTGTGTTCTGGCTCTTCTGGACTCTGATTGCTTGTCAGCCAACGAATGCTGCTAGGCAGAGACAAAGGGGAATGGCTTGGTGCCCATCTTTGTGGCTGAAAGACTCTTTAATTAAATCTTTCTGGACAGTGCATTTCAGTTTCTATTGCTCCAGGGCTCTGGAATCTGAGCCACTCAGAGAAACAGGCCTCCTGCTCCTCGAGGTGCCAGGAGTGATCTGAGGGGGTGGCCGAGGCTTGTGTCCCAGGATTTGGCCATTTTCCCACTCTTGGGGTGTTCAGAAACACAGAAATCCCCGTGTCTCCGTGGGGAGATGCTGGGCGGGTCACGTGAGTCACCAAAGAAACACAGCCTCAAAACACAAGGCAGAAAAGCAAATTGGTTTTCTACGGATGAGTATGGATGAGTTACCACACAGTGACTTACTAAAGATTATCTATAAAATTTGCAAGATCTGGCTTACTATTTTATCCATGAAACCATTCTTTTAATATTCACCTCTTGCTCATGGGGTGGAAGGGATGGGAAAAGCATCTGCAGCATTATTATAAGTCTCAGTGTGAAAGGGATCCTTTAGCAAGGTGTTGTAGAAGTCTGTTGTCTCCCTCCTGCTTGAGCCAGCCCCTCCACCCCAGTGTCTTTATTCCCCTGCTTAGTCAGCAGGTTCTAAACCGGATGAAAGCACACAGCCCTAAAAACGCTGATTTCTCAGAGCGCTGCACCCTGTCAGTCAGGCACCCAGGAACAGAAGTACTACCAACATCCTCCTCACAGCAGACTTTAATCTCCTTCTAAAGGCAGACATGTAAAAGGGAAAATAATTTACAAAGAGTGATGCTAAAATTAAAAGCTTAGAAGAAATAATTCCTTATTCAACCTGAAGTAGTTGGCATACAGAAGAAAGAGGAAAAAAGCAAAACCAGTCTAGTTTTCCCTTTTCTGGATATATTACTTTTTTTAAAGCTTGGATAAATCAGCCTGGTGTATTAACCTTCCAGAGTGGTGGATGGAGTGCAACCTGCAACCTGGTTTTTGTGTCTCATTCCACTCGAGAGCTTTTGCTCACAGGTCACATCTCTCACAGTTTTGTATTCCTGGGCAGAACAAACTGTCAGCCCTTTACAGCTGGAATGGGAATAGGTCTTGAGGAATGGCTTCTGGTACTGTTTTCTCCAGGAATCCCACTGGCATTCCCAGTGATAATAGCATACTGCTCCTACTATTTTCCATTCCATGAGCTGCTCCAGTCCCCTTGGCCTAGGGTCAGGGCAGTCTGGCAGCTCAGTTGTGGAGCAGAGAGGAGATCTAAGGCTGCACGTCCTGAACTGGCTTCCCAGGAGTGCTTGGAATCTGTACTTGTACGGGGGACACTCAGCTTTCTGGATTTATTCCACATAAGACTCTTTCCAGCTGCAGAGAGAAGTAAAAGAACCTGGTTAACGTTGATTTAATGTCCAAACTTCTTCTGCCTTTTAGAAAGGCTCTTTCTGTGTAACTCAGCTGCCTCATTTCTTAGAGTAATTTAATTTTAATTGAAGACTCAACTGTACAACCGTACAGGTACAATTGAGTACAGGTAATACAGTACTATTCAGTGAAAAGGAGCTTTATCAAAGCAGAACAGAACAATATTGCGGGGTTTTCTGTTTTATTTTCTTTTGTTTTGCCAGTTGACTGAGGCACCAGGTTTTGCCTTTCCTGCTGCTGCGCTTCCCCGTGTGGGCCAGGGCTGCCTATGAACCACTAAATGATGGGTCAAGAACACTCTCTCATCTCTCTGCCTTCAGTGTGAGCTTGTCTTTGATGCATCCTAGCTGAATAGGATAAAATAATCCATATTCACTGTGGAACACGACAGCTCGAGCCAGAAAAGGAGCCCAGTAAAAACCCAAACAACAAACCCCTCCTTTGAAATTCACTGATGTTTCTCACCTTCACAACTGCTTGAAGGACCAAAGCTTTTAAAATCTTGTTTAGAGCAGACACTAATAGCACCTGATTCATCCAATAATGCTTCTTTAAACTGTTTTCCTGTTTCCAATACAAAATCCTGGGGTCCTGTACAATGCAAAGTCAGCATTCTTCCCTGTTTCAGAGCTGAGAAAACTGAGACACAGGCTGAGTGGATGACTTATGCAAGATCACACAGTGAGGTCTGAGACAACTACAGGAAGATGTCCTGCTTTTGAGCTAATTGATGCAATCTGAAATTCACGTTATTTTCCATAACTGTCCTGGTGTGGGAACTCCAGCCTACATTGCTGTATTACTAGAGGAGCTGTTTTTTCCTGTTTTCATGGTGAAGATGAGTCCGGGAGATGCTGTGGATCTTTGGGGATGGCAGAGAGCACTTTTTGAAAGAATAAAGCCTTGTCTCACTGCTTTCGCTGGGTGACCTGAGACAGACTCAGCTCAAGAGCTCTAAAAGAAGGCACGACGTGAGTCCCTGACACACAGCTCAGGGTGCCAGAAACCAGCCCTTGCTCTGGGCCTCTGAAAAATTGCAGAAGGACTGTCAGGAATGGAGGAATGGCTGGTGTGCAGGGAAGAGGGAGCTGGAATGGGGGTGGGGGGAGAATGAGAAGGAAGAGGACAAGAAAAATATGTGAGCACAAGAGGTTCAAAGACATTCTTTGGCTTCTTTTGCCTCCTGTGCTGGCTTAGCCAGTGCTGGGGCCGTGAAGACCCCTCTTAATCTACATTTCCTTTTCTTCTTTCACTGGGAATGGAAGAGTCATGTGTAGGTGACCCTGCTCGCCCCCTCTTTCCCTCTCCATTTCCTTTCCCAGCAGCGTCTCTCTGGGATACGCAGCCATCTGGCTGTTTATTGCAGCATGAGCTGAACTCTTAGATGTATCCTTTGGAATTTGGTCCTGGTTTAGTGATTTCTCTGTCATTCCTTTGCATTTTCCATACGTCTCGTTCATGCCCCTGGAGCCACTGCTGTGTGAGTGCACTCTGTCCTTTTGTATCCCATGTACTTTCATGTTTCCTCTTTGCCCTGGAACTTCTCAACATTCTTGTTTGGTTTCTATTATTTTTATTCCATTTTTTCTCACGTTTCTCTGCTTCCTGTTAGCACAGGGAGCACCATCCCACTCTGAAACAGTCAACTGAGGGTAGGCATCAGCCTCCCTCCTGCTCTAATCCCATCCACCCTGGGTCAAGACACTGACCTCAGAGGCATTGCTGGAGGCGGAAAGGGAAGGTGCAAACGATTCCAGAGGAAGTTCAGCACTTGGATAATCAGCAAGACTCCTTAGCCCTCTCCCTTTGTGCTATGAGTAAAATGCACAGTACAGCCTGCTTAACTCCTTCACTGCCAGCAGCAAAGATGTTGGTAAAGAGACAGGGAAACAAAAAGGAACATCTTCCATGAAAAATCCATCTGTTTTGTATTGGTAAGAGAGCACAAGATACTGAGAGTATAATGATGAAATAGAAGTCTGTCCTGGGTACCTTCATACTCTTTTCCCCTTTCAGCATTTCTCACAAGAGAATGTTAGCCATACAGCTGCTAGAAATTGATTTCTTGATGGATTTCTCATGAAAAAATGGATTGATGCTGGGAACGAAATCTTCGTTTGTGCCTGGTGGTGAGATAAATGATGACTGAGCCTTACTCTCCTCTCACAGATTAATTCTCTGATTCTTAGGGATGTCCTGTGCAGGGCTAAGAGTTGGATTTGATTATCCTTGTGGGTCCTTTCCAGCTCATATTCTGATTTTGTTAGAGTGTTGTTCTAGGCTCCTTCAGTATGTAAGAGTTTTTCCTTTTCATTTCATTCCTCTTGCTGTAACAGTGAACTTGCCATGGTTGTTTCCTTGTGCTGGACACCATCAGGGCAGGGCTGAAGGTGAAGCTGATGCTCCTGTGCCATCACAAGTGTTCCATGTGATGAGGAGCATTCAGGGCTGGTGTGCTGGGATCTGTGCCGAGGAGGTTGAATGGCCACTGACAACTTCACAGTGGCAAAGGATATGGACCCAGAATAATTAAACAACTGTATCTCATTGCAGCTCATGACAGCTTCCAGATGCTGCTGAAAGTGATTCCAGATGTGTTCTTTGAAATCTCTGTTTGTTGAGAGCACCCATGTCTTGGGAGGGTGAGAGCACATCCTCTTCCCAAGATGCACGTGGCATCCCTGCCTTTCTCCCTTAGACAATGAGAGGACAGCAGCACTTGGAAATACACCCACAGGGCAAAACGTTTCCCTATCCCTCCAGTGCCTCTGTCATTCCAAGAGCTCACAGATGTGCACAGCTGTGCAGTTGAGCAGGACACAAAGGGTTGTCTCTGCCTGTCACCTGTAAACCCTTTTCCTTATGCACAATTACTTTTAGGGCCCACTGTGTTCCATAGTGGAGCCATGCAGACCCAAAGCAACCTTAGTGATTCTCTTATCTAGCAGCACAAGGCAGGAATTTCTCCTGGTTATCCACATATCCTTGATTTTCCTGGCCTGACACCTCCCCCTGCTGTTCCCTGTCTTTTTGGCACTTGGCATCCAGCTCCATCCCAGCTCTCCTTCGCTCCTACTGGTAACTCTGATAACTCCGGACCTGAGGTCGGACCCTGGTGTGGCAGGAGAGCAGAGGCGTGACAGCAGGTGAGGCTCACAGAGCAGGAGAGTGTCTTTAAAGGAAGATCGTGGGCTTGGCTTTCTGAACGAGCTCTGAGTGGGGAAGGACTCAGAAGTCAGAGGGGCTCAGCTCTGGGAACCCTAAACTCAGGAGCTGAAGACCATTCTGGTACTGGCTGCAGGTACTTCTCTGTTTCCCCATCTTTAGGACAACATCACCTCCCCATCTCCCTCCTAGTGCTGAGCTTAAGTGATTTCCTAAGCTTTGCATGGTTTACTTTTTAATTTTTTTTTTAATGATAGTTTATGCACTCAGTCCCAGTGTCATTAAAATTCTTCTTTTGTCCTTCCCAGCATGAACACTTTTAGGCTTCTAGATTTACATTTTAGTGGTTTTAAAGTAACAAATATAATGAGTGGTATAATTATGGAAGAATGTAAGGAGGAAGAGGAGTGTTATTGGTGCTCATTCCAGCCCCTTCACTGCACCATGCAAACCACCCAGTATGAAGCAGGCAGGCAGCTTTCCCAAGGCATGTGCAGGGTAACAGTATTCCCTCTGACTTCTGCCCAGGAGGTGACAGGGGAGGAAAGGGGCTTCATCATTTGTGAGGGTGCCCCAGAGAAAAGGAAAAACATTAGAGTGTAAAATCTTAGTGAAAGGGACCATTTTTATTGCACAGGGATTCAACGTCCCACACAAAGGATGTTCATCCCAACTGGGTGCCAGCCTAGTAAAAGCACTTTTAAAAAAACCAACTAAATGCACTACGAAGCAAAATAATAAGTAAAAGTTGGCACATTACAAATAAAATGCCAAACAATCTTATTAAATCAGCACTTAGATGCTAGAGCTGAATGCATCCAAATTAGATATAAAACTTTGATGTTGCAGTGGCACATCTCAGCAGACGTGTGAATTCCCTGTTACAGGTGCCATCACATGAAGGCTTTGTGGATGGTTTTCTAAAGATGCTGTTTGTCCCCAGAATCACCAACCAGAGCAGTCCAAGGACATCTGCATTGAGCCTGTGGATAACTTTATGGTACGTGCCTTGACTCTGTCAATGTGCTGCCATTGCTCGGTAGGAGGGTGACTGGAAAAAGGGGATGAGAAGGCTGGGCTCGGGTTCGGATCACGTGGTTTGTGCTTCTGTCCATGGCAGGAAGTGGCTGGTGGTTGTTCCATGAGCCTCGGTAGCCCTGTCTGTGGACGTTTGTTTAGAAACATAGTTACACCAGTAATACCACAGTGCTGGGTCAGTTACAATGGAGTTGGTTCTAATGGTTTCCTTTTCAGCTCAAATGTACTGCTACAAACTGACCTGTCCTCCTAAAGCCTAAATCAGGCTGTGCGCACACAATGTTTTCCAGTGCCTTTAGGAAAATCATACTTTTCAGACAGAAACTGAGGAACCCTGTGTGGACTGGATTGAAGGCCATTAGTGTCTTCCCCTCTTTCTGGGACACAAGAATGTGATTCATGAGGCTGTTCCTGTCTGTGATGAAGAACTATCCAGAAACATGGATATGCAGGATAGCCCTGATATTCCAAAAGGGCAGGAACTGAGGATAAGGCTGGTAGTGACTTAGGAACAGAAGGAAAGAATGACCTAGGTTTAGGCAAGATGGTTTCTATAACAAGCATAAAATACTCATCCCAGGCTCATTCTCTAGTCTTGTATTCCCCAGTTTTCTATGGTGGGTCTCTATCCAACACTGTTACTGTGAGCCTTGTGCACCTTAAGTGTTTTCATAACTCCTTTGAGCAGAAGGATACAGACTTTGGCTGTGATTTTATTTGGTCCAGCTGGTGAACCTGTCCTTGGCTTGTCAGAAGACAAGAGAAAATGCTCTATTTAGATAGAGCAGAGATCCTGCAGGGAATGACACAAGACATCTGGTTACACTTGGAATGCTGCCGTGAAAATCACTCTTATTTCCCTAGACAAATGTCATCCTTCATCTTTGCCTCCAATTCTCCACATGTGAAAAAAAAGATAATGTTGCCTGATCTGTGGGTGCTGGGAGAATGAATCCACAAGTACTTCCAGGGCACTCAAATGCTGTGGAAACAAGCTCAAAGAAAAGCCAACCAATAAAGAGAGTGATAAAGAACACGGGCCAATGTAAACCATTCCTTGGCCATGGTACAGCTCAGTTTTAATGACTCATGGTCTCGTGTAGTGTAAAACAATACCTCAGTTTCTGATAGAACAATAGTTTTATGTTGCATCCTGCATCCAGTGCTCCCAGGCATGCACAAGGAAAGGCAGTTTTATGTTTTATACATGTTTGCTTTTCAACCTTCAGAAAGATTTAAGGGGAGTTTATTCCAAATCTGCGGCAAAGCCAGTGTTTCTTCCTGAAGATTTGTAATTAGATCCTGTGGCAGCATTTAAATGTTTTGATGATAGGTCCTTTAAAAGCATCTTAGATTAGATAGTCAGATAGGAATGCATGATAATAAACTGAGCAGACAGGGCCATGTGCTGACTTACTCGTTACCACTTCAATCCAGGCTGAATTGTGTGAACACACCGACACTAAAAAGGCAGAAAAGTAAAATGGGCTTCTTAAAAATAATGCTATTTTTTGTTCTCCATAATTGATTATATACATGTTACTCTAGAACAACCCAGAAGACAGGACAAGGAATATGTCATTTTATCCTTGCCTGTCTTTTGCTGGCTTCCTTAAACACTGCAGCTTTGAACAGATACGATGATACTCTGAAAGTCTAAATTATGTTCTATTAAAAACTTTATAAATGGGCTCTCCATGAAATAGCAGCGAGGCAGGCTATGTTTCAGTGGATGTTAGTGGGAGCTCTGCTGCCTCGAAACATAGGATTGGAAACGTGTAGAGGGGAACCTGATCCCAGAAAGGCCCTGCAGGATGCCATTCACAGTTATGATTAGAAATGTCCCAGGAATGTGTGGGGAAGGATGAGTGTACAGCCTGCCGGAGATAGTGCCAGCATGGTCTCCAGCTCTCTCCAGAGGAGCCAGATGGCATTGTCTCTTTTTCCCAGTGATTTTGATTCGATAAGGTTGCCTCTTCCATGTGCTCCATGGCAACAGCTCCCTCAGCCTGGCTGCAAAGGACCTGGGAGAAGGAGAACATTTGACTCGAATCTTTGCTGTGGGATTCTCTCAGGATTTGCTGCTGACCGCACTCCTCAGTGCTGGCATCCAACACCATATTGCAGCACTCCAGCAGCACAGGGACACCACCGAGGACCTTCTCAGCCTGATAGCCAAATTTCCACTGTCATCTTTTTCCAGGCTCTCTGACAGCTAAAGAATCTCTACAAGAGGATTTCCCTCCTTTTGCCAGTGTAATAAATTTAAAGCCTTGAGATCACTGTACAAAGATCTAACAACATTGCAGCATTAATAATGTTGTTCTGAGGGCTAAGTCAGCCAACAAGTTACTGGCTGAATACAATTTCTTTGGCTATTTGTCATTATCTCCCTATATACTTTGATTACTTTTTTCCTTGACATGCAGACTTTGTGATTTGTCTGACATACTTACCTTTGAGCTTTATTCAGAATGAGCCCTAACCCAGCCTTGGATTAATTGAATATATATATTTTTTATTTAGATCCTGTTTTTAAAAGAGGCTTGCAACTGCAAATTTTGCCAGAAGGTGGAACTGAAGCTCCATCTCCCAGCAGCTGCTCCAGCACAACTGACAGGAATGCACTTAAAAGCCTTGGATTCAGTTAGTCTTTTCCCTCTTTCTCTCAAGGCTGCTGCTGGAAAGAACTCTGTCTAACATTCCGAGTGGATTAATTATTCTGTTAGATCCGTTTTACCAAAATCCAATGATTTAAACATCATATCAGGTCTGAAGGGACTTTTAGTACTCATTTAAAATCATGAAGATTTTATTATTACAGATATTGCCTGAAAAAAGCTTTTTTTGGTCACTCTTTTGGTACTTTAGTTTCTCAGCAGTCAAAGTTTATCAGGCAGAGATGTGTATTTCTAGTAACAAAACTCAGGGAGCTGGTACTTTTAGCAGAGTGTCAGCACATTTTGCAATGAATGATTGGGTCATATTATTCAGTGAGAGCCCATTCCAGAAGCATTGATCAAGATGCAGGCCCTGCATGTGAGGTTGTTCCTTTTCAGCTGTATACAGAGTTCTCTAGAGAGCTGTCAAAGCAGAGAACAGTAACAAAAAAGGTGTGCTGCAACTTTCCTGGGGTCACAGTGCTGGCAAGTGGCACAGTAAGAATTGCATCCATCTCCTGAAATGGAGTTGTTTGCAGACAACACTGTGCCTTCCCAGGGCACAGCAATTAAATTTATTAATTGTTTGGTTTAGCAACAGATCCATTATCTGTCCCTCCTGTTTTATACTTCTCTCTCCCGTCCCTTCGCCCAGAATCTCAAACCACAGTCAGTTTTGTACCTCTTTTTGGGGAAGAGAAGTGCTCAGAGAGACTCACAGCATTAAATGTAATGGAAACATTTGCTAATGAATGAACCCTCGTTAGGCACGTTACAAGGAAACACTTAATTGACAGTGGCCACCAGATAACAGGGTTTAATTAATAAATCTATATGGCGTCACATACACCACAGGAAGGGATTACAGGGGTTAAAGTGTCTGTCTGGTGGACTTTTATGGAAGAGTTGTGTTGCCTGTCTTTTAACATGAATAACCAGCATGTCTGTCACCTAACACTTGCAAAGGGAGGGTCAGTTGGTTCTGAGAACATGGCAGCCCTGTCTGGGTGTTTGAACATGGCTTGGATGGCATCTGAAGCACACCAAAGGCACATTTGTTTTCTTGCCTCTCCAGCCAGCATCTGGATTCCTATGCTGCTGTCTATTCTGCTGCACACACAGGCCCTGACTTGGACAAACAGCCTTCTCAAACTCAGCAGTTAATGACCGGGTCATCAGTGCCTCAGACAGGCTGTCAGCACCCACCTCCCCGGTGGGAGCACGCTCCCAAAACAGGGACTTGATAACTGTATTGATAAACTAATGAAGCTGACCTTCCTCTACTAATACAGTGACTCTATACCCAGTGGGGAACAAGACTCTGGAGATCCCACTGCAGTCTGTTTGGGAAGATGGATTACTGTCACTCTGACCTGCAGGCTGTTCTCCAGTTTGCAGTGTGATGTGAAAAGGTCACAGAAAGTCCAGGACTCCTGATCAGTCTGGTTTTTGATAACACTGGAATGTTCCATACCAATGGCAGGGGGTGGAACGAGATGAGCTTTAAGGTCCCTTCCAACCCAAACCGTTCTGTGAGTCTGTGATTGTCATCCTCTTCTATTTGCATGCTCATTTTAGAGCTGAAAGTGTTTGTGACACACAAAGGGGTAACATTCACAACCACCACCCCACCACCAGCCCAGGAACACTCACCTTTACCCACTCTGCTCCTGCTTGGATGCACATCACCCTCAGAAATCCCTGCAGAGGGGTCGGAAAGCAGCAGCTGCCTACGTGAACCTTTGCCCAGGAGAGCTGTACCTCCCAATACCAGCTGGCCAAGCCCTGTGGAACGAAACAGAACCAGCCCCATTTATCCCAGCCCATGGGCCAGGCTGCAAATCTCCTGTTACTTGTGTGTGCAGAGTGACAACTGCACACAAGAGGGGAACAAAGGCTCTCTGCCTGAAGTGGTGCCTCAGACCCAGAGAGCCCTTTGGGACATGGCACAGTTGTTTGTCCTCCTGCACACAGGAACATCTTGGAGAAATGTGGCCATACCAGTTCTGCTGAAAACAATTAGGGACAGAAAACCCTTTAACCTGCTCTTTGTCTTCCCAGCAATCAGTTGTGGCTTACCACTACAACCGCAGTCACCATCCTTTGCCTGAATGAAGATGTTGTTGTCTTGCCTTTAGTATAGATATTAAAAAAATAAATAAAAAATCACACTAAATTGAAAGGAGCAACTTTTCTCAAGGATGCAGGTCTTTATTGGTAACCAGTTACCTATGCAACCAAGAAAACAGTTGGACCATGGACACCTAATTAGCTGGTAATTATTCTCAAGCTTTGCCTTACCTGGATCACAAGACAGATCTTTATCCTCTATCAGTAAAATCGCATTGCAGGCAATGGAACAGGAATCATCTGTTAAACTGAATCCTGTTCACAATCCCAGTATTCTGGAAGAATGGGGGTTTTCACACTCAGGTCTGCAGAAACATCTCACTGCAATTACTTTATTACTATTAATCACTACCAGGCTATGAAGGAGTAGTAATAAGTTGAAAAGAAACATGGTTTACTATGAAAAATTGTGTATTTTGATTTATTCCCTAGCTGCAGCTGAATAATTTCTTTCTGTTATCTTAATAGGAGACTTTCCATAAGCCTTGACTCTTCTTCCATATGTTAATGTACATACCTACTTTAATGCTTCTATATTAATGTGCTTCTAGACTTAGAGCTACAACTGTGGTAAAGCATAATTTTCTTTAATACACAAAGCACAGAATAGGACACAGAGAAGAATTAAGGCTAGGGAGTCTCCAAGTACTCCCTGACCCCTGTAGCTTATAAGGAGATTTCCTGCCTACACCAGGGATCCATAGCTGATGAAAATAAAATTTCACGTGAGCTAGAAAGACTTCAGAAACTAAGTCTTAGAACATTCTTCTTTCAGTGCTAAAAAATACATTCATGAGAAATTTAGAATTGAGAAAAAAGAGCTCTTTTAAATACGCTCTGATAAAGAATGATCTATAATAATATGCCCTTACTAGAAGAGCTCAGACCGTTTTTTTCTTCATGGCATCCTTCTAGGCTAACATTGTCCAATTACAACCTATATACGCTCATTTTACACTAGCCTTGCCTATTTTAACAGTTAAAACACTTTGTTTTCAATTGCTGAGATTAATATTGAGCTATTAACACAATATAACCAGCAACCATAACTATTATAGCTCTCTTAGACTGTCATGTCTCCTTCTTACAGTGCAGAAGGCACTTAGCACAATGACCCCTAATTATTGTCTGCAGGTGGAAGTGCAGGGACTTGGACATGTTATTAAAGGGGGAAGATGAGCTTTCCTTATGTTTATTTCTCTTTTTTTCTTCTCCTCCTTATAGCAGGAAGACTTTCACAGCAAAACATGAAGTCCTGACTAGGGAAGGAAGGTGTTGCCCCAAAATGAGAGTATAAAATGGAGCTAAGCCATGAAGAATTCAAATGTAAAATATTAGTGTAGTTAAGTAGGAGCATCTCTGGAATATGAAGAAATGTTAATGGCAGATTGGTGGCAGACAAGGAGCAGGGACAAGCTTTCAGGCTGAGTCTAGAGACCTTTCTTTTCTGTGTTAAAGATACTCTGCAATTGCTGCTGTTGTTTCCTCCAGCAAGAAAGTGGAACTTTATCTGCCCTGGGAAATCTTTTAATGGGTGGAAGGCAAATGAGAACAGATACGATGAGGATCTGTGCAGTCTGGGTTAAGCCCTGAGTGAAAGACACTGCTCAGTTACCAGCTAAGACAGCCCTGAGGCTCCCAGGAGCTGCAAGATCCCTGGCAGTAGGGATTAAAGTCTTTCAGAATGCCATTGGAAAAGGACTGGGGAGAGCAGGCAAGGAAATAGGTAATGGTGAGAAGAAAAACAGCTCAGGGTCAAGCATAAAGCTGAGACTATGGGCAGAAAGATGGGGCAACTGAGTCAAGGGACTTGGGGGTGCTCCTTAAATAAGGAGATTGGACACACTGGACACATATACCAGTTGTTTGATGTCCTACTCCCCCCTTGCACTGATAACACAGTTAAAGCTCTGGGGCTTAACTATTGGCACCAGGGTCTTAACAGCTACGTGTATTTGAACATCCTAATTACAGAGAATGGCAATGGAATTAGAGCTGAATCCTCCCTGTTCCTCACTGGCTGGTTTGTCTGATCCCGAGGCTGGGGTCAGGGCCTGTATCTGCATGGAGCTGGGATTACCCAAAAATCTCTGTCTGTGTTGCAGGGAAGGGAAGTGAGGCAGAGCCTGGAGCCGAGCAGTGGCACAACCTGATGGACTGCAGATTCCTGTGGGTGCCTCAGTGCTGTTAAGCAATTTAGAGTGTGACAGATTTGCTTCCAGAGTGGCACTGGTGCAGCTAGGTCGTTCTTCAGGGTCAAACCTTTTAGTCCAGGGTTGCTCTGAGGGTTTCAGTGTTCTGCGCAGTTCTGACTGAGCTGGGGCTGAATAAGCTGAGTGCTCTGCAGGCAACCCCACTGTCAATGCAGAGTGTCCTCTGCAGCATTCCCAAACCCCTGGAGCTGGGTACTGTCTCCCAGCTGATGTTGAAATACCCAACTGCTGCAATCCAGGCAACAAATCCTTCTGGGAATGGCACGGTTCTCCGGCTCCGGTGATGAAATTGATTCCTGAGCTGTTACACAGGTAAGGATTCTATGACTTTGTGGAAGGTTGAGGAATGACACAGAGCATCATAGGGAGCCAAATTAGGCACTTTTAATAGGAGAGAGTCTCTCGTCTGTGTTTCAAGCCCCAAACCCTGCCTTGGCTGGCTTCCACGCACGCAGCCAGTCCTTTTCCTGCTCTTCAGGAGGGTAAATTTGGCCAGGACCTCTGGAAAGAACTTCTCACTGTAGCTGAGGTTTTGCTCTTTCCTTGTTTAGAAGGAATTAATCTATTTATAGGCACGATCAGGCTCTGCATCTCTGTCCTTCCCTTACCATTACACAATGAGTCCTGGCCTTACCTGTGGATATGGGAATGCTACAATTAATTTTGGTATGCTGTGTTATTTATTGAGTCCCAGAGCCCCTGTGTCTCCTTGTTTGTCCTTGTATTAATTAAGTACAAGTTTATCTACAGCAGTGAATTGCAGCAGCACAGCGCCTGGTAAGTGAAGAGCAAGTCCTGGGCTGTTCCAGCATACTGGGATAACTGGGCTTCTGGCTGGCAGCTCCTGACTCTCTGCAGCCTGTCGGGAGGGGAAGCCTGAGCAGATCCTGTAGGACACTCAGCCCCTGGGCTCTCTGGTAATGGCAGTCCTGGTTTCTCTTGGATGACTGTTCAAAGATCCATCTGCGGGTTTGGACTGGGGTCCTGCAGAGCCCAGAATGATGAAGGCTGTCTAGAAACCAATCTTAATAAAGATCAGAACTTGATGGCATCAATAACTCCCTTTGGGCTTCTTGCAGGCTGAGATAGTGGCAGATTGTCAAAATTACTTAATGTCCTGGAACACCACCCATTCCAGTATGAATAGGTTTCTTGTATACAACTCACATGATCCTGCTGTTTTCCGGGTGTCTCTATGGCGACTGGAGACTTTCTTCTGGTCTATTGGTTGGGGATCTTTTCTTTGCTGCTTTCAGGTAAATTATCTTGTAGAAAAAAAGAAAGCAGAGATAATCCTCTGAGTAATGAATAAAGCATCAGTCACAGAACACCAAAACATCCTGGCTGTTTTATAGAAGGAGTCGCAAATATTTTGATTTTTCCATTTTAACACGCTACTAGCTTGGCAGAGATTTAGCAAGACTTGTGCAAAAAATAATTGGCCTTAGGCAAAGCTGGATGAAGCAGTGAGCATTCACATGTGGATCTTCATCCAAATGAGGCTGGAGCATGGATTAAAGAGTGAAGCAGTGTTAGATTTGGGAAGCCTTCCCTGCCAAAAAATTGGGGGTGCTTTTTGAAAGATGTTCCAATTCCAAACACTCTCATTCTCATGAGATTAGATACTTCCCCTCACCATTGGCTCCAGGCCCTCTAGGAAAGTGAGTTAAATGAGATTATTGTTACCTTGGCCCTACTAAAATAGTTGTCTCTGTTTTCACTGGCATCCTGGAGAGGACAGCAGTGTGGGTAGGAGGAGGATGATGGTTGGGTGCTTCCTTCCCCTTAAGGGCAGGTTGTCATAGCAGTGTGGAATTCACTGGAGAAAGGGGGAAAAGACTGTTTATTGTCCCACAAATATCTGGGATGACTAGTGGCGGACAAGGTGCTTCTGTCTTGCCCAAACTGACCCTCAGGTGGCACAGAATGCTCCTTTGCATTCCTGGTTGCCACTCCCAAACTCCTTAGCCCTAGTTTACAAGTCCAGAATGTGGCCTTTTAGCTATAGACTGGAGAAACAAATCCCACTTGCTGAAAGATGGGCTCTGTTCCTTGGCATGGCCTCTGTTGTACGTGGTGTCTGTGCAACTCCCAGAAAATCAGAGCCACCCCATAAATATCTCTCTAAACGCCTGCAGTTCTGCCAGTGGGTCTGTCTCAGGATTCATAGTGATTTATTTCTTCTGGTTTGGTTCCTTCGTGCCCTGTGTAGTGGCACAGCAATGTCCTGGGACCTCATGGAAATACTCCAACTCCAGTGCCAGAGTCTGGCTGCGTTTTGGTAACAACAGAGCCTAGGGGAAGGAGAAGCTGCTCAGATGTTGTATGCCCTGCAGAGAGGTAACTGGAAAAAAAATTAACACACTTTCTCACAGCCCCTAGTGTGCTGTAGGGGAAAAAATGATGTCACAGAGGAAAATTCTGGAATTTAGATTCTGCTCTGCCTGGAGAGGACATGATGGTGAGTGAGGTCTGGCTTCTGTCCCGAGCATTAACAGAGGGAAACTTTGCCTCAGTTTCTCTGTATGTAGATCTGAGGCCATATCTAGGTCTCCTTTTTCAGGGATTTTGCAACTGTGTCATGAACTTTATGGCTTGTGTGTTCTGAGCCTGCTATCAGCACTGATAAAAATGGTTATTAGCTGTGCTATTACTTTAAATCAGAGCATCTTAACTCATTTGGGGACTGGCCAGTGGCTCCAGTCACATGATGAATACCCTTATACTCTATTTCTAGCTGATTCGAAGTTGGCTTTAGGCAAGGGAGATTAGGTTTAGGGCTTGAGGCAGAGCAGGAAATAAAATAAAGGTGTCCCAGTTGATAGTTCAGCTTTCAGTATAATTTTATTGAAGAAAGTAAGTCAAGCTTTGGTTTATTCTGAGCACATCAAGGACACCTTTGTAGTGTTGCTGCCCTAAGCCCAGGGCTGCCCATTAAGGGACGAAATCTGCTTGTGGAGCCAGGAATGGTTTGGAACCACACAAATGCTGCAGCATCACAGTGGGGGGATAGGGAGTAAGAGGGAAATCAGTTGGACTTAGAGTGAGGTCTGGTGACACTCAAAGAGACTGCAGACAGATTTAAAGGTGACGGGAAATAATGTAATTGAGGATTTGAGAGAGGCTCTGTGGCTTTAGGGGCTGAAAAAAAAAATTCCAATGAAATTGCTGGACTTGGAGCAGTCATATTCCATAGTCACTTAGGCCAGGAGTGAAATTTGGATGTAAAGATAAGCTGGGAGCAAAGATCCCCCCTGAAGGTGATGGGGTGTGTGAGCTTGTGCAGTTGCTGCTCTGCAATTTCTGTTTCCTCGGCTGCTCAGAGGTATCATCTGATGATCTGCAAAGGGGCCAAGGTAAAGTCCAGGGTCAATAAACATTTCCATTTCTTTCCCATCCTCTGCCTTTACAAGGCTTTCCAGGAGATGGAGAGGAGATCCTGCTCAGAGGTGTCTCTCTCTCAATGACCATTTCTGTCAGAGGAATGCACAGGACTGAGGGGTTCACTTAGCCACCCATCAGGTGGGTTTGCCTTCTATGTGCATGTGTGGGATATTTTACACTCTCCCTGGCTTAAAAAATAATCTTGCTGGGCGATGCCCTTTTTTCTGGCATGAGGCAGATACTAGAAACTCACTCTATTTATGTGAGGCAGATGCTGAGATCTTTTACTCAAAGGGATTTTTATGCACTGAGACCTTTCACACTGAGAGGACAAAGCCTCTGGATTCCCTGGAGTGAAGCGCTGGCCGAAGTGGTGCCTTCTTCTTTCTAGCCACACATTTGATTTTTCTATACTGGATCAAGTATCAAGCCCAATATCATGCTGAAAAAGGCATACACTTGAGATCAGAGTGTCGGTGTTTAGCAGGATTGATTATGTCTGTACAGATCTGTTTTCAAAGGTGGTTGCATTTCACTGGAAAAGGGACATTTCTAGTGATTAAACATGGTAATGTCAGGGGCTTGCGAAAGGTATCTTTGCCCTTTCGATATGGAAACAGGAATTCAGACTGAGAGCCAATGCACTTTCAGACTTTGGCACTTTACTTCGTCCTGCCCGTTCTGTCAAAATAGGTTTGCATTTTAAATTCTTGTGGAAACTAGTGAGCTGAAAACCCGAGACAGAATTCTTCTCTTTAGGCAAACAATCTCAGTGTGCTCAGCAATGTACAAATACAGCAGCGAGTGATCACAACCAGCTGACTCTGCCCTAAGCAGAGCCACTTGGGTACTACCTAAATCACAAATTTAATAATACAGCGGCAGCTTAATTCCTCTTGCCTTAATCACTGTCTCTTACAGTAATGTTTGTGCTAGGACTAAACAAGTCAACTCAAAGGTGCTTAATCATTTTCCCAAGGTGCACTGCACCTGTGAGGCTCTGGCACTGCACACAAAGAGCCTGGTAGCACAAACTGACTCCAAATTAAAACTAGTTGTCTCCAGAAACCCCAGTTCAGAGTGTCTGCTGCCATCTCTCTCCTGATTGAACACAACTGCCCTCCTGGACAATCTATTTCCAGCTCTCTGGTGCTGGGCTGACCTCCCTGCTTTTCCTTAGAAATGACTTGTTACTGACTGACAGGCTCACAGCAGTGCTATTTTCCTCGTCAATTCTGATTGAAAATTGCTTTCGTCAGGGAAACGGAGGATTGTGTCCCTTGGATTAATTCCCTCTTGGAAAAGGGCAGAAATCCTGGTCCCTGGCTGCCCGCTGTCATTTGTGGCGTGCAGGTGCTGGCGTGGTGTGCACGGACTGCGCCAAGTCTCCTGCCCTCCAAACCTTCCCAAATGTGCCTTTCACTTCCCAGCCTCCCGTCCGGCCCCAGCTCTCAACCACGAGACAAACCTCAGGGAGAAGCACTTACCAGCAAGGCTTTCCTATATGGGAAGAGTCCTGGGACTCCAACAGCTGCTTGGGGTTTGAGTCCCCTTGGCAGATGTTCGCTATTACAGCCACTTCATTAATTTTGGAAACAAAACCCCTGATTATTCCTGACCAAAGCACCCCCTTTTTGATTGACAGACAGTGTGTGTTTCATACGACATAACCCACCATATTGCTCTGGCCACTTACTTTTAAAAAACCAATAATAAAAAGAAATAAAGTTTCTAGAGATGTGTCAGTGTGGGCTAATCCCACCTGCCAGTTCATCTGCTTGGGCTCAGGTGAGGGCATCACATTTCTAGAGTATGGACAGAGGTGCCAGCCACACACCTCTGGATATTCAGCCCTTCGGATGTGAGAAAGAAACATTTAAAGACAAGCAGAGCCTCTTGTCCCACTGTCACTCGTGTGCGAGCTCGACAAGCCCACGGTTTCCTTCCCCTCTTGATTCCTGGGCTGGATCTAGTCAAGCTCCTGGAATACTCTTCAGGAAACATTCCTCTGCTGTGTTGTGTCAGGTTTTGCAAAGGCAGGAGAAGCAGGATAAATTTGAAGTGGAGGAAGGGGGGCTGCAGCTCCTGCCGGGACCCCGAGGAAACACGGAGCAGTAAAATGCCGTTTGCTGCTGCTTTGGGACTTAAATCAGCGGCTTGCACACTGTTGCTTCTGAAATATTCTTTGCAATAATTATCAGCAAGTACTAATTGCTGAAGTTAATGTTGCTGGTAATTACTAAAAAAAAGGAAAAAAGTGTCTGGAAAAGGTGAAGAAAATGTGCTCCTGAAATGGTTTATGTTTGAATGAAGAGGTGAGTACTCATAAAACTACATTCATAATAAAGTCAGTTCATCTGCTTAAATATCCGTAGTTTGTTTAGGGATTAAAGCAGCAGTTTAAGTAATTTTAAAAGAGTTATATCGTCGTGGAGGAGAGAAGTTCTTGAACTCCATAGTTGTTATCATTCTAGTTAAATTCCTCGTTGTAAGATCGCTTTAGTTTATCAAAATAAAAAGAAATAAAACCATTTCCAACCAATTTCTTTTAAATGAGAATGTCATCCCAATGGTTTAAAATGAGCAAAACACTTTGCTTTACATTTGTTTTAATATAATTTGCTGTGCCATGTTTTTTTTAAAAAATGTAATCAGGTTTTAAGAAAAAAAGTTCCATGGTTATATCGAAAGTCTGATATATTCTTGCATCTGCCTTCCAGTTTTGACACTGTGTGGACAATGCAAGTGTCTTATTTTGACTTTGAGTCTCTATAAATGAGCAACTGTATCGCTGAAGTTATATGAGACTTCGAATTGAAAAAAGAAATAATGCTTTTACAAAAGAGGTTAAAGATAGTTTATAGTGTTTTGAAGGCTTTTAAAAAATACAGTTGAAAAAATAAAAGTTGTTCAACTTGTTGATCAGAGCTTGAGACGGTTGTTGCCTTTTGCAAAAATAGATTGAGTTTTCTGTTACTAAAATAAGAGTTTGCTGCCATTTGGATCGCCAAAGCATGAGAGCTGCAGGATGACTGATAACTTTTTGTAGATTATATTTAAATCCTTCTGTGAAACCTGCAAATAATATTTTTTAGGGAGTGGTAAATCTCCATAATGAGCCTCTCTTTACCCATTTAAAGTTAGTGAGCAGGCTTTGGCTTCTGGAAAACCTGCAGCAACCAGTTAATCCAGAGGATTCCTCCTGATACACCTTTCCCTGAGTAGGGTGTCCTGGTGATTCCTGTCGGAGGCCATGGAGATGAGAAATAAAACTCAGACCTCAGCCTGGTAGGAAAACTTCTTCCAGTGGAGAAGCCTCAGCACCCCGCAGCAGAAGGGGCTGAAAGCTCAGCTTTGCAAAAATCCAGCTGAACTAAGGAGGGATCCACCAGAAAATCATCTCAGACTTGGGGTCCAAGTAACGCCGCTCCGGAGAAAAATAACTTCTACACAGTACTCCTGCAAGGCATCTATAAATAGGATTTTTTCCCCTCTGCCACTCTCCAGCCCTTTGCGGCTCGGGAACAGGTTTGATGCCGGTCGGGGAAAGCTGTCGGGGCCGGGGATGCGGAACTCTCCTCCGGCAGCCCGCATTTTAAATTTTTAGGTAATTACAATCTCGAGAAGAGGAGGTGGGGGGGAGAAGAAAGGAGGGGAGGAGAAAAAAAAAAAAAAAAGCCACACACCCCAGTATCTTAAAATAGCGAACAGGGAGGGAAGAGGAGCTGCGGATCCTCCCAGCCCGGCGCAGGGTAACAATGGTGCTGGCAGAGAGCAGCGGACGCCCTGATTGACAGCCCGAGCCTCCTAAAAAGGCCGCGGAGCGATGGGAGAGATGCTTATCTGCGGCTTTATATAGCGGGGAGCCAGCGCCGCGCAGCGCGGCGGAACCGGCGGGGACAGCGCGGACACAGTGGGGACAGCGGGGACCGCGGGGACNAGGCGCTACAAGACCTTCATGATCGACGAGATCCTCTCCAAAGAGACCTGCGACTACTTCGAGAAACTTTCCCTGTACTCCGTCTGCCCGTCGCTCCTGGTCCGACCCAAGCCGCTGCACTCCTGCGCCGGTAAGCATGACCCCGGCGGTGCCCGCAGCGAGGATGCGGCGGGCGCGGAGTCGGGGGGCTCGGGCGAGCGGCTCCTGCATCTCCCACTGCATCCCCCCCAAACCCTGCCTGAACGAAGCCCGGCTTTCACACTCCAACCCCACTCCCTGGGTTTGCCAGCGCAGGGATCGTTGTTGGTTACTATCAGTAACTAGCAGCTATCGCTAGCAGCTAGCTAGTTACTCTCAGTTTTTAGCTACTATCAGTGTGTAGTGATGGGGTTCAGCCTATTCGTCGGCGGGGTGTGCACTGGAGCCAATACATAGCCAGTGCTAATGATAATGAGTTAAGGAGCTCTACAAGAGTCCAGCTCCTGTAGAAATCGTCCTTCATCTTATACTCATTGAAACCTCCAGTGTTTTTTTCATTATGTCTGTGTGGGTACAAAGAAATTAATAGAAATATTGTGAAAAGGAGAAAAAAATCTATAGAGGCACAGTTTTTCTACCCTAAACTCTCTTTTTCTTTGAAAGAACGTAGGTTATTTCTAACAGCAAAGATGGGAAAATACTTGTGAAGATTTTGCAGACGCCACAAATAAATACACACAAGCAGCTTTGCCCTGCACAGGCAACACGATGAGCAATCAGGTCTTGACCATGGGCGTTACAAAATTTCACAAGCTGGCTCATCTAATGTGGTTGTTTAAAAATACACATTAAAAGCAAAAATAGTATTCTTAGAATGCATTCCAGATTTTAAAAAATATTTTTAAAAATCCCTCTTTCTGGTGAAGCAGGCAGTTTTCCAGATTTCTGTTCTTCCAATAAGGGCCCACTTCCAATGGTGACACATAGTGTGTCAAGAGAAATGAGCTGATGAAACTGCAACTTAAAAATGCATTCTTCAAAAAATCTTATCTATTGAAAAACATTTATAGAGGACTAATTACCTATAAAAATAATACATATTTCAAGGTCGTAGAATTCTATTTTTCCTTTTTCTCTTTGCTGGAAAAAGTTTATTTTGCCTTTGTGTTAGGTTGTGTTTAAAAACTCAAGGCCTGTACTTTGGCCTAGGTTTGTTGGTTTGGTTTGTGGTTTTTTATTGCTGAATATACATAAGAAGGACCTTTTTCGGCTCTCAGTGGAGCTGTGCTGATAGAAAACTTGCTGTTAGGGTACCCTAAGAGTTTGACAAGTAAAGTAAATCCTTGGTCCAAGCATAAATCTTCCTTCAGCCTCAATATTTATTTTGTAAATGCTAGTTATTAAAGATCCAGGAGAGATTAGGAGGCTGGATCAGAATTAAGACCCATGACGACCAGCTTTTGGGAAGAAGTTGCATGAACAGTGTGATCCCCCATCACCATTTATTTCTTCCAACCAATTTGTGCATGACGTCCCTTGCCTTCTCTAACTAATCGCTGGCATATTTATATAAGAACTAGTTGTTAATCAAGATATTGCTGACAAGGGAATTTTTGAGAGCTGATCCCTTGCTACTGCGTAGTGAAATTCAGTGCTTGGCCAAAACGTCCCGAAGGGGTTTGGTGTGTGGCAGTGACGCACGAAGCGCTCGATTCTGCCTGCAGACCTCAATCCACCGGGACAAGGAAAGACGCTTTTCTCTCTTTCTGTACAGAAAGAGGAAGAATTAGAAAAGAAAGTCCCTTTAGCACCCAAAAGAAATATTAACCTGGATATTATTAATGTCCAGAAGCATGTACAACTACTTCGGCATAAAAAAATACGGTCTGAATGTCACCTAATAGATCCTTGGGATTTTGGATGGGTGAGGTGCTTCCCAGAAGCTGGTTTGACTCTCAGCACCCCCCATGGGAAAAAAAGAGAGAATTTTTTTAAATACATAGTTCTGGGTCAAGTATAGCAAGCGTTGTCTTTGCAAGAGTAATGTATAATCAGTAAATAATCATTAATAATCCTCGTATGATTAAGCAGTGGATTGAGAGTGATGCTAGTGAGTCTCTTGTGTTTACTCTTCAGTTAAACCCTTATTTCTCTTTGTGCCTGGGATTTTTAATGAATTTGCCCTCAAGGTTGTGTTTCTAGCCCGAGTTCTGGCCTGTCCCTGTGTGTGGACTAAGCTGTATGGAATTGCAGCGCTTGTGAAGTACAGAGAGAGATTTGCTTGCGGAATTAAAATCATAGAGGAAACTGCTACCAAAGTCCACACTTCCAAACTGTCAGATTCTAAGGTGTACAGGCAAAATTAAAGTCTTATGTGTATTAGGCAGTGGGAATGCTTTTTTCATGAAAGTAAACTCTTGGCTAAGAAATGGAAAATACCGCAAAAGATATCTACATGTGAAATAATTTGAAAAATGCCCAATATAAATCTGTAACTAAAATAAAATAAAATAAAAAATCAAACCCACAAAGACACACACACAGAGTGAAAATAAACAAAAAAACCCCTCCCAAACTACTTGGGGGCTAAAGGCTGCAGAAATACAGCACTATAGAAATACTGTATGGCATTTAACTTACTGCCTGAGTTTCTTTTGCCTCCAGAGTTAATCAGGAAGGGAGTGAGCACTTAGTCTCTTCATGATCTAAGAAAATGAGTCTTAACCTAAACTAGTGAGATTTGTTACTGTACCGTCATAGCTGGGACTTGGGAGCGTTTGAAACAGCGATGAGTAATGAATTACTCCAGCTGAACATCTCCTCAGTGGCTTTTTCTCAAGGCAGGAGTCAGGGTTTGTAGGCGTTTTCATGGGCTAAAGAGTTATTTCTTTCATCTTGGGTGAAGTCAGAGAAGGCTGATATGCCTTTATAATTTATTTGGAGCTGAAAGACATAAGACGTTGTACGTGTGCAGTGTGTGTGTTCAACAACATCCCTGGTTAAGTGAAGAGAGATCGTAAAACTTTGCTAAACCCAATAGAAAAGAGTTTTTGTTTTGGCTGTGATGAATTGCTGAATATTCAACTGAGTGCAGCTGAATTGGAACAAAACAGATTTGTCAAGTAGAGGCAGAAGGAGGTGGAAGAAGCATTTGGGACTTTTCTGGTGCATCTTGAGGTTGAAGATTGACATTTTAGTTGTGAGGAGCGTTTGTGAGGTCTAATGCAAAGCTCGCCAATGTCGCCGGGGAGATTCCCATTGAAGAGAGCTTGGAATAAGCCCCTACGCAATTTTTTTTTTTTTTTAAAGAGTTTTGCAATTCCCTGTGAAAAGATTCCACCATTAGTATAAAGTTTGGTATATTAACATGCATTATGGAGTTTATTAAGCCAAAAAACCAAGGCTGAACCAGTACCAAATCTGTAACAAACTGCTAGTCTGGGTTCAGAGCCATTATGATTAAAATTTTTAAAACTGTAAGTATTTTCAGATGGTGATTAATGCCACTTTGATTTATTACTTTTTGGGCTGTGATGGCTGAGTGAAAATACTATTCATCTTGTTTCATGATATTTCTATTTTTATTGGCTTTTCATATTATGTCACAGCTAATTAATTTGTATAGGTAATGATACACCGTTCATATGCTTGGTTTATTACAGTGGTTGCTGACAGTTGCTTTTTGACCGAGCAGAGTCCTATAGGAATCACTTTTCAAATTGCCTTTATATAATTTTTCAATTAAAAACATTTGTAGGCAAGCCTACTCCAGTTCTAGTTTGTTTCCTCTATTTTTCATTATCTTGGTTTAGCAATAGATTTAAAATCCAGTTGCTTTATTGGTAGTTTTGGGCATGATAAAGAATCAAAGGACACTGTCAGTGCGCGATGTTACGAGGTCAAATTAGAGAAGCGCCTTATTTATCAAAGGAACTAAAATAGTTTGAAAATGAAAACGAGGCTGGGGTGTGGAGGGGAGTTGTGTGTGATCCCTGGTCTTAGTGGAATTTGTGACATTGTGTATTAACAATCAATAATATTGGTCTTGGATGGCCTTTTTAAACTCTCAAATGAATTGAGATGGCTGGATTAAAAAGAATCACATTGTCTTCAATTGCAGAGTTCAGTTATTTCAGCGAAGTTGGTAGTACAAATTGTTAATTGTCTGTGCTGTATATTCATTTGTACCAGGCTCTATTCCAGAGCTCATAAAAAACCCTCAAATTTGAATGTATCTTAGTGGTTTATAATTTAAATCCTAATGAGCAGCAGAGTAATTTATGTCTATGCCAAGGTTTTTTACTAGTCCATATCTCAGGTAGGGCTGTGCTGATTTCTCTTTAATTGCTATACCAGAACAACACCTTGCAAGGCAAAAATATACCTTGGATCAGTGTGGCCTTGCTTATTTTCTGAGAGAATTGTCTGCTAAGATATAAAATATTTACCCATGTTTTAGGGGAGTTGTGCTAAAGAGGATTCTACTGCTCTATGTACATTTAAAAGTGCCACAACTTCGGGAAGTGAAGGCAATCTTAAGTTTCTCCACCTGTTTTTTTTGTTTTTTGAAAATTTACTACTCTGCTTTCTGGTCTGTGCAAAAAGTTTCCTTTAAAGAACATTAATAATTATTATTATTTGCTCTCTTGAAATTATTATTGGGATTTTTAGTTTGGTAATTGGATTTTTTGGTTTGTTTGGGTTTGTTGGGGGTTTTTTTTTGAGTTCAAGACATTTACGATTTGTGTGATTGGGATTTTAATGAAGGCAGGTGTCTAGTACAGAATTGTTCAAATCTTGAATTCTTCTCTTCCAGTTCCATGTCTGTCTTCTGTTGCTTTATCTTAGGATGCAGTTGGGAGCTGGTTATTCCAAAGGGGTCTTTTGAGCTGTCATTTTCCTCATACAAATGATATTTTCTGGATTAAACTCAGTGGCCCCTGCAGCCGCTGGGCCTTTGTGGAATCATTGTTTGGGAGATGAAGTGTGAGGTTTGGTCCTTCTGGTTCTCACCCAGTCTCCTCAGCCTGTTTAGGAAAGCATGGTGAGAAAGCAGATTTATTGTGACTTAAAATAGCTCAGTTTTTATGTGCAACCTCACAACAAGATTCCTTCTGATTGTCTTCCAAAAGGCCTTGATATGGGCAAGGCTTGATTTTGCTGTGGGATGTTACTTAAAATTGGGGTGGAAGCCATGTCTTTTGCTCAAATACTTGCTGAACCTTTTCCTTTAAATTGAACAGATATTGTTATGGAATTCCTGGGGGAAGGTAGAACACTTGGGAAAGGAAAAGGGAATCCACGTACTGCGTGTGTTCCAGCACGGGGCAAAATGAGATGCCATCCATTCATCATGTTCCCAGTCTGGAACATGACAGCTGGATAAATCCCATTGAATAAAGCTGATGTGGGGTGGTGGGGGCACCTCCTGCCAGGCTCACTGGGACTTGAGTGCATCCCACATTCACCGAGCCTGGTATCTGAAGCTGGGCTTGGATTGTCATCCCCCAGGACACTGCCGGGAATGGCATCCCAGTCTATAGTACAAGGTCTTGGAAAGAGTTTTGCTCTGGTGTGAAGTGAGTGCTCAGGAGATCTAAATGTCTTAAATGGCTCCTGAGTCCATGAAAAACCTATGTCCCAAAATGTTGAGGGAAGCAGGCCAAAATGAATCTGCATATTTATACAATAGGTGCCAACCTGAATTGCAAAGCTGAAAATGTCTCCATGTGGAAATCTGCATTGCTGCAAGGCTGTTTTGGATTTTTGCTGATAATTTGTGCAAACAAATGAAGAAAAAAAAAGATACTTTGAAAACTGCCTGTATTTATTTGGTTTCGTTTACAAAGATCAGTACAATTCTATAGTTCAGTAGTGAAAAGTAAAGGCAAAATTAGAAAGGAATTATATTAATCCTGAGAAATACAAAGTGCTTCCTCTGTAGATGTCTTTGATCCAGTATTAGTGAAGCAATTGAGTATTTTTAATAGATGTAAGATAGTTCAAAGATGACATTTCTGCCTCGAAATGGCAGAAAGTGCAGTCACGGTTACACTGCTGTCTCGGAGCATTCCTCTGAAAACCCAGAAATGTCAGGATTTCCTGTCGGGACTGTGTCCCTGCTCCTGTAGTGGGATTTATTCAGCTGCAACGTTGGGAAAATCTGAGTTTTCTCAAACTCTCCGTAACTCCCTGTCCATTTTAGCCCTACAAGGGAAAGCCTGTGTGTAGATGAGGAGCACTTTATCAACGGAGGTAAATGAAACAAACCTATGGGCTGAAAGTGGATTCCTCTGTAACTGCTGTAGATTGGGCACAACAGTTAAATTTTAAAGAGCCTAGTGTTTTTCAGGGTGGCCACCTTGGGTTTTAAGTGTTTTGATGTCTTTAGCAGAAAACCTAGTTCAGAAATGCCCAAAAGTGGCATATGGGGGATAATAACAGGCTGGGTGATGATAAGTAGATACTTAGAGAAGCGCCTGTTAATTTTCTCTGTTGGATTATATCCAGTACTAGACGTGCCATTTCAGAAGGAAATCCAGATTCAAATCTGGATTTGAAAGCAGATCTCACTTGGACTGAGCAGAGAAATCTGGCTCTAAAGAAATTTCAGTGCTAGATATTAAAACATCTGTAATAAAGACTGACTTTTGCTGTCTTGTCTCAATACTGTTAATAGAGAATAAAAGGAATTAATGAAAGGCAAAACTACAGTGAACAAACCAGAAGATCACACCCCAGTGATTGCAATAAAGCCTACTGTGGCAAGTAATCAGCATTGTGGTTGTGGCTGGGCATGAATAAGCATTGTGAAGGAATGCTGTAATGGGACGCATTAATGATTGTGGGATTCCACTGGGAAAATTGACACCTACGCCTCATTTTCTAAAGCCTCACAGCTGGCACTGAAGCACAGTTTAAATCCATCTGCACAGTGAGTTAGGTTTAAATGCAGCACTTTTGTAGAAAGCGTCCTCAATTTGGCCACTGCTCATGGAGACTGCGCAGTGCAGACCTAGTACCATTATTATTTTGAGGACTTTTATTTAACTTGCTGCTGTAAAATGCAGGAAAAGACCATCTCATCCTGTAGAATCAATGACCCCCAGCATTGCTGCCTACAGGACATGCTGGGATGAACAAGGGCAAAAATCCTCTGTGGGGTAGGTGAGGAAAAGGAATCGAGAGTGATTAGAGCTGACGTGTTGTGTGGAGCTCCTATCACCCCACCAGGCTCGGGGAGCAGAGCAGGGCAGTAACTAAGGAGACTTTGTATTTTTTCTCTGTTGTGTTGAGCAGTACGTTTATTTCCCATCTGAGCGTGGTGACGGACCGCTCCCTGGATCACAGCCCTGGCGGGATCGGAGCGTTGATCCACCCTCAGGATGGATTTTCTGCTGATAGGAGTGTTGTGAGCAGGTTTGGGTGATGGAACAAAATCTGTGCCTTTCCAGCTCAAAGTCACTTCCATGCCCTCGGTGCAGGCCTGTGGGGAAGGAAGATTTGCATGCAACGCACACAATGGATGGCAGAGCTGGAACTGATCGTCACATCAGGAACTGAGCTCTGGAGGCACTTGTTCAATACAGTGGCTCGAGTTTTTTCTAAATCCACTGCTTGGTTGGAGAAGGGCTCTGCTCTGGTTGCTCAGATGATTTACTTGCTTGATTCTGCTGATTTGTTTCTTCTTCTCAGCCCTTGATAACTTGTCCAGTGTTAGAGGTGACTGCAGCCCTGCTTGGAACCACTGGAAACCTGGGTTTGCATTTGCAGGCCGTATACAAAATCTCATCATATCCAAGTGAAAATAGGAGAAGTCAGAAAAATTGATGTTTTGGATTGTTGGTAGATTGAAGACATAATCACTAGGTGTCCTTTTCAGTTCAGAGCAAAGCAAAATGTTATAAATTTAGCCTGACAAGGGAGAGGTTTAAAAAGTGTGTGTATGTGTAAAATCAGATCGTTGAAAATACTCAATCAGGAATAAAAATACCGAAAACTTATCTTCTAAAGGCTGAAGCATAACTTTATAGCACTGTCCTTTTTATGAGACATTTGGCAAAGCAATGAAGTTACTTTCAGTATTGCAAAATTTTATTTATTTTTCTTTTTCAAGGAGAGAAAGTCACAATCAAACATTTTCAGTCGTTTCTATGTAAGAACTGCTCCAGCTGGATTGCAGAACCCAGGACATGTAAACAAGAGCTTCACCTGCTAGGAAATAACAGTTCCTTGGAAAATTTGGGACCTATTTTGTGATCTTAATTGTATTTGTGTAAAGTCTGTAACAGAATAGGATCACAGGGACAAACTAACGGGAGCTGAGCAGTAGAAGCCTGATGTTGTCCATTATTTCTTGGGTTCCCAGGATTGTGGGAGAATTTAGCTGAGATTTCTAGCCCAGAATTCCCAAAGCTACGTTTTAATGACATCTTTAAAAGTACAGAGATTTGGTATTAGGACCTGGCTGAGACAGTAACACTTAATATTTTCCATTTTCCAGTATTTTCACTTTTCCTCTCATGCACCTTTACATTTTGACCCATTCTTGGCCAGAACACAGCTCAGAACAACACCCAGATACCAGCTACAGGTATTTCAGGTGTTTGGGAACAGCTGAGATCCATTTAAGTAATTAAAGAGAAGGGTGAAAAACAGTCTTTCAAGAAAAAAATCCCCGTTTTCCCGAACATGGACTCCTGCACTGATATTCAAAAACTTTGGACTGCAGGTAGCACATCCAGAATACTTAAGCTCTGTCTAAAACACAGAACCTGAAGGAACCTTAACAGACAAATCTGCTTTGTTTTTCATTTTTCTCTTTTTAAAAAACACACTTTTTTTTTTTTTTTAATGAAACAAAAAACCGTTTTCCAGAACTTCCCATACAACAAAATTACAATTCACTTTGGAGATGTGGTGACAGAAAATTTGCAAATACATGGTCTTTTTATCCAAGCAACAACCTTTCAGTTACATGGTCTTTTTATCCAAGCAACAACCTTTCAGTGACCTTAAAATGTGTTTGGATGTGTATGTTCAGGTCTTATCTTGTAAGTTCTTTGACATGCCAGTGGTTTCTATTAGTGTAGTTCGTTGTCTGACTCCAACAGGACGACTCATGCAGAGAAGGGGTTGAATTGGAAGTATTTATATTTGCCCTGTATATTGGATGATCTTACTACTAATTTTTTGGATTTTCATCAGAATAAGAGAGTTCTCTGTGTAGTCACTAAGTCATCTTTAAACACTTGGCCACCATTTGCCTTTGGATATTTCTTTTAATGATCATTATGCAAGTCACAGAACAGTTAATGGCTACTTTTCTTGCCAGTGAATTTTTTTTTTTTTCAAACTGGGATTTCACCTTACAGGGGTTGAATTTCATTTGAATTAAATTTTAATAGACATCTTGAGAACTAATGTTGAAGCAACAAGTTCCTGTACCTTTGAGTGTGCAGGTGCCTATTGCCACATCCAGTGTAGAGCAGCCTACGCTGATCCATTAAAAAACAGAGCTCTGTTGTGTAAGCACAGAAGGGTTGAAGCTTTAATAAAAACATGTCCTTTTCTTTTAGAAGACAGAGAAATGTGCGTGATATGTTTGTGGTTACTTAAACAGGGTATTCTATGACAGATTAACCTGTCATCTTTGAAATAAAATTAGCAGTGGTGGTACTTTATTATGGAAAACATCTCCTTGCATGTTGCACATAACATGATATGCGTTATAGAAGGCCTAGTGCTCTGGATGGTGTTTATTCCTGTGGCTCAAAGAGGGAAAATATGAAAAGGCCCCCTGAAATAGAAACCAGTAATGTAATCATTGATAGAATAAAATGGTGAGAAGTCTGAAGCAAATGGGATTTTTTTGGCCAAAAAAAATTTGCAAGTGTGTCGATTATTTCTTTTTAAATAATATTTTGGATGCTGTACTTTGTTCACCTGAGAAACAGATGAATACCCATAACTATTCCAGCTTTGGGATTAGCTCATGTAAAAATTTAATTAATTTATGAGCTGATACTTACACAAGTAAGCTCTCTAAATCTTGACAATTAGATAAAACAGCAACGGGATTTCTACAATCTCCTTTCAGTCATCTTTGCTGCCTCTTCTGATGCAATCACTTCAGCAGCAAGTCTGTGATGGACAAATTCATCTGCAGTATCAATGGCTATGACATCTCTTCACAACAGACAAGTGCTCTGGGATTAGGCACCAGCCAAAGAGGTCTCTGTCGCAGCCACAAGAAAAAGGCTTTCAATAGGGCTGTACAAATAAAATCAGTCCGGATTTCATAAATGCTTTTGTTTTAATGTCATTTAAGCGCTGAACTACCTTACAGTAATGTGCTTTAAAATGTTTATAGTTAAGGCATAATTGAATTTGACTCATTTTGGCCCTGATCCAGCTACGATTTAATTGACTTCAGTGGGAGTTGGAATGGGCTCTAAGTAATTTTAGCTAAAATAATCCATCAATTGTTCTTCACTCATTTCATCAAACTCCTTCCTATCATTTATGATTACTCCGTAATTTATTGCAAGAAGGTGAAACCAACCCTTTTAACTTCTGGCACAGCTTCCTGACCCTCGGTGGAGAATTTCACCATATGCCGCCACCTAAACCAGACCTGCTCGAGGAAATCCAAGAGCACAACACAGCTGAGCCTCAAACCGCCTGGTATTATCCACAGAAACCTCCAAATATCAGCTCCTCCACGGCTTAGTCACCACAGGAACAAAATGAACTGTTAGCAAAGCTGTCAAGAGGAGGCTTAGAACAAAACAGGCAGAAGGGTGAAGTGAAACACGTTCACAAACACTCACAAATTTTTTTGGCCAAAAGAATCCCATTTGCTTCAGACTTCTCACCATTTTATTCTATCAATGATTACATTACTGGTTTCTATTTCAGGGGGCCTTTTCATATTTTCCCTCTTTGAGCCACAGGAATAAACACCATCCAGAGCACTAGGCCTTCCATAAGACAATTTATGTATTTTTAATACATTCTAGATTGTTTCTTTTTGTTCTGTCCTCACAGTTTTTCCTCCCTGTCCATTTTCCAGCAGAGCCAGGGAGCAGCTCCGAGTTGCAAATGTAGGCTTTCCCGGCTTGCATTTGTCCAGCTGTCTTGGGAGGTCAGAGCTCCACAACCCAAGTGCCATCCCGTTGAAACCTTGGGTTATGGCAAGCTGTGCAGACAGCAGGGAATGTCTGTTCACTGGGACCATTCCCATGTCTGGGAGAACTAAATTTGCCCCTGCACAGACGATCTCTCAGTCCATGCCAAGTGCTGAAAGCACTTCTGCGGGTGTGACATTGGTCTGGCTTGGTTTCTGTCTTTGTAGCAGTTGTGCTAGAAAGAAAGATAGGGCCTGATCCTGGTTTTTAATGGCATGACATCGCTTTGGCTCTGTGTGAGGTTCTTTGTGGAGGATCGAGGTGCTGGACACGCGTGGAAATTGAAAAGATGGATTTGACTGCATGCCCAACTGGCATGGGAGTGCTAGAGTGTCTTATTGCTGTGTACCTGGCTCCACGGACTGGGTTTTGGTCTGGAAAACTCGGTTTGGCAAGTCAGTTCCTTTTCTTTTGTGCTGTCATAGTTTTTGTAATTGTTTTGGCCTTTCTATTTTCCATGTTTTCTATTAATAGCAGGATCAATTAATAGGTTCCACTGTCACATTCTACAGAGCTGGCAACTATGAAATAGAAATTTGGCCTTTGGAGAAGGGGAAAAGCTATACCCATCCAGCAGCTTTAATCAGGAAAAAGAGACAGAACTGTGATAAACATTAGTACAGGACTTCTGCGGTACGTACTCAACTAAGGAAAAATACTGTTCCTTTTCTTCCCTGTCACTGAGCAAAACCACTGCCATGAGAGCAACAAGACACTTTGACGGCAGCTGGTGGCTCTGTGGCTTTAATATGTTTGAAAAAGCTGATTTCTGTGATCCAGGCCTTATTTCTCCCTTTCCAATATTAGCACAATTAGTCACAATATAACTTGTAAAAATGCATTAAAATCAGTTGACAGCTTTTCAAAACCTGGGCATTGCTGTTCCCTCCTCACAGACACTGCTCGGAACTGCCTTAGCTCACCACTGAGCTCAGCTTTGGGGTTGCCTTTGAAAAAGCAAACCCAGCAATAAAGCCTTCACCTGCTAGTGGTTTTTATCTCTGAGCTTCCACCCACAAAATAAAACTGATGCTTTCCTGTAGTAAATTTCAGGATAGAAAATTCTTTTGGCAGTGAAGGATACTGAGAACCTTTCATTCATCACAGTGTCTCGACGGTGACTTTAGTTGAAGAAAACCTTTCCTTTAGAAGAAATACCTTGGGAAAACTCCTGATAGTTCTTCTGCTTCTAGGAAGTAGAGCCAGTGCTGAATTTCTGAGTACTTCGGGTGTGATTTTGAGGGTTGCCCTGTGCAGGGCCAAGAGTTGAACTTGATGATCCTTGTGAGTCCCTTTTAACTCAAGATATTTTTTGATTATGATTTGCTGGGACGTATCCCACTTTACTCTGAACCAGTCATGCCTATGAAGCATGCACTGAGTATTTCTTACATATGGAGTAAATTATAATGGAATTGCTGCCACCACCCATTGCTGCAATGTTAATTAACTGAAAAATCCACCCAGAAGAAAGTGAAGTATTCATTTCCAGTACCTGGTGTGTAGCTTTAGTGTAATTTAAAATGTGGTAGACTATTAATTTGTCTTCTCAAAATGTTTGTTTTCCCCAAAGCCAATCATGGGTCATTTGCCTCCAGTAATTGATACCAACATAGGAAATATTTGTCCAGTTGATGACAAAGTTAAGTGTTTGACAAATTACCAACTCTAGTTAACCTGGGGCCAGTTTACACCTCAGGAGAAAATTCAAATACACACCTCATCTAGTTTTTCTCCACAAGAATTTTCTTCATTCGGATCTCTCACTTGTTACAACTATCAGTAAATAGTGAGGCTTAGGTATTTTTGCCTGCTGCATATGATGTCCAAACACTGCTTTTCTCAGTACCTTTTGATTTTCCTCCTGTCCCCACTTATTTTCTCCTTGAAGTCAATAGACGTTTTGGGTGTGTAGAAAAAGAAAAGGAATTGCATCAGACTGCAAATGAATGACCATTTTCTGCTGAGCATTCATTTATCTGGCAGCTTGGGACACGCCGTGTTCGGAGCAGGGATAACTGAGTGGAGTTGGGTTTTCCAGAGCCCGGGGAAGAGTTGAGAGCTTTGCAGTTGAGCGCTTGGTGCTTGGGCCATCCCTACTTGGCTTTGTCCTTGACTTCATATATGACATGGAGCCATCTGAATTCCTCATCCTTCCAATTTTTTAAAGAAAAATGGTGGTTCATTACACATTACTGTCATGTATTTTAAAATCCTTTGCTAAGAAATGCAAGAGAAGCCCAAAGTCATATGGTCAGTGGGGACCGTGTATGTGTAACTGTGCTCTTCGCGAGTATTAATTAAGTACATAAGATCCTGTTGGTTTTTCCCAGCAGAGGGAATTCTGTAGGAAGGAAGAGACTTCCCCACAAATCACTTCAAGATAGGTGTTAAGACAAAACCATGTTTATTACTTTGCAAGAGCTTCAACTCTTTCATCACCAATTTTTATCCATCCTTTGTCTCTTACTGGATTTTTACACTCAGTCCCTGCCCTGTAGGGTTCTTCAATTTGCTCTTTCACTATCTTCCTTCCCTTATCTCCCCTTGAGCTCTTTGTTCCCTCAGCACAAACTGCACCTGAGAACATTCGAGTTCAAGTCGAACTTTTGAACCTGTGAAGTCAGGTTAGTTTGGAATTAGGCAAAACCAGTTTGCCCATCCCTCGCTGTAAAAGGGTTAATCCTCTAAACTATTGAGAGACAAGGGCAGGGAATTATGAAAGGAGCCCCTGTTTTATAAGCATTTGTATTGCCAGTGCTTGAATGCCCGTAATAAGCAGGTTGTGCTGTGATTAATGACTGTGTTTTACATGCTGACGATGGATGATGTGTCTCATTGGAGAAGCCATTTATTTTTATTCAGGCTCTTCACCCCAGCAGCACTGAAAATGAGATGTTAACATCCTGGTGGGGAGTGTGTTTCATTCTCAGCAATTTAATGAAAGGTTACCCACAGAGAGGAGAAAATAATTTAAATTCGCCTCTTCCTTGCCTCCTTTCAATGCGTGAGAAGACAACTCACAAAATTTTTTTTTCATATGGGATTTTTCTTTTCCTTTCAAGATTCTTACTTTGTTCCCTCCGAATTGGAAACAAGTAGGAATGTGTTGTCATTCCGAAACTTTATGCATTTGGAAGGGGCAACCTATTCAAATGCCTTTAACTTTGTTTTCTTAATTTATTTTTAATAAAGGACTAAAATGATTTTAAATCTTTAGGTATTTGAGCAAATTTTTGTATAAGATTATAAGTTTCTGATTTTGCTGCCGTTTCAATTGCACTTTTCCCTCCACTTTGTCATTTTGTATGTGTAAAGGATGTGGTTGTAAAGTGTTTGTGGTGGTTGGAATACACAGAGTAGACACAGAATTCATCTTTTTATTAACCAGCTATATATTTATATCCATCTGGATTCAACATTGCATCCGTCTAATGTCAAGGCTTTAACTTCTGTAGAATGGCTTAAAGTAAGGCGGAAGAAGACTTTTAAAAGCACTTTTAAATCAAATGGAGAAAATCTGTTTCAAGGCAGTGAAATGGGATGCAGTGTCCAAGCAAATCTTTTGAAAGCTCTACTTAAACTGAAAGTCCTTGGATCTCCTTCCCAGCAGATCTCCTGGGATGGAAACAGGGACAGCTGTGGGCATGGCATCAATACTTCAACAAAGAGGAAAAGATGAGTAGCATGTTTAGAAAAAAAATTAACATTGAAACAATTTTTCATATGTGGTTCACGAAATGTGAATTAAAGGCTCTTTTGGGTCTCAGCATTTAAAAGCTCTTGCAGAACTATCACACCACTGCCGAGCAGAGCAAACCAATTACCGTGATGGGTCAGCAGTGTTGGGTGTTTTCATTATAGAGCAGTATATGCCAATAATTGCCTAAATTATCTGGACAGCTCAATAACATTCCAGGTGGGATACAGCCCCTATTTCAGAGCTTAATGAAAACACTGGCAGTGTAAAGATTTTGTCTGTTTGCATGTGGAAATGCCAAATCTAAGATGCATTTCATCCCAGCAGTGCCAAATCAGAGTCTGGTAGTGGTGAGATTTGGGAGATACATAAAATATTCCCTGCAGAATTATTTAGATCAGTGTCATGTTAAAATCGGCAGCCATGGCTGATCCTGGGCAGAATGTCTTTCTTGAGTGAGGAGAACTTTAAAAAAATTGAGCTGAAAAAAGCTATTTTTGTTGGAAAAGCCACACACTGCATCTGTGCCTGTTATTGGAGAGTTCCCGTGGAAACATCGCTGCTTGCACAAGAACAGGACACATGCATTACTTCAAAATTAACATATATATTAATGGCACATTAAGGAATTTCATAATCGTATGACACAAAAGAGAGTTCTCAACACAGCGCTCATGCAATCTATTAATGGGCAATGTCTGCAGTGAGCTGGGAGATAACAACACCTCTGCCTCCCCTCGTGGCTGCTGTTGAGTCCTTTCCAGGCCATATCACTGGTGTGGTTGGTGTTACCTTCCTTGTTTTGCTTGTGGGGTAAACAGAAGTGCAGTGGGATTCAGGGAATTGGCTGAGATTGAACATTAAGGCAGTGCCAGGGATGGAAATACTGTGCCTGAGGTCCTCTTTCCCCAAAATCTACACCTAAGTGAACAGAACTTTGTTCTTTTGGTGCTTTATGGGACAGAGTAAAGTCAGTGGGACTATGACAATATTCCCATCAGCCTGGAGCTGTTTCTTGTGCTAGTGGGAATTATACACCTACCCACGTGTGAAGGGAAGAAAGGGCTGTGTTGCTTTTTGCCTAGGCATTGGAATGAGATTATGAAGCCTCAGAATCCCTGTGGAACACAGCAACACCGCATTCCCTGGTGACAGGGGCTTTAGGAAACTTGGAGGAGAGTCCCTGGATGATGAAACCAGAGGTGGGTGATAGCCAAAGCTTGGACTTCAAATCTTAGCTTGAAGGGAGGGTTTTCCATCTGGATCCCTAAACTTCCCACCTGGATCCCTAAATTTCCCACTTCGATCCCTAAATCAGAGCATTTCCAGGAGCATGCTTGTAGTTCTGGATTGGAGCTGTTTGGAACAGTTGTCCTTCTAACATTTCTGCCCATAAGGGCATTGATTCACAATTATAGCTGAATTTGAGCACTGTAGAGACCTAATTCCATCCGTTATGATTAATTAGGGCCTTATCTCCACCCAAAATCTAATCTAAATTTGTCTGGAGATGTGAAAACAGTGTTTCGTTGGCTGACTTCCTATCAGAACAGAAAAAATCGCACAGACTAATGTTGGACATGAGTGAGGGCTTGCATTTGGAGATCATTGAATCATGAAATTCCAGAATGGTTTGGGTTGGAATCTCACCCAGTTCCAGCCATGGGCAAGGACACCTTCCGCTATCCCAGGTTGCTCCAAGCCCCATCCAGCCTGGCTTTGGACACTTCCAGGGATGGGGCAGCCTCAGCTCCTCTGAGCAGGAGGAGGTCAAGACAGCTAGAGCTCACCAGCTGGAATTTCTGGCTCATCCTTCTGTCAGGGCAACCTGATATCCAGGAAAACCTTGTCATCACTTTTCTGGCACATACCTGATTTCATGCTTCCAAAGTGCTTTGCAACTCTGAGGCTGACATTTTTCTCATGGAACTGCTTATTCTGGGTGTGTCCATTTGGGAACTTCCCAATAAGATAAAGATATTTTTTATCTTGTTTTTTGAGATTAGATGAATTTCTCATCTCGCTTTGTGTTTCAGCTGAAAAACCCCTATATGCCACTGACCCTGGAATGAACACGCTGGGTCTTGGCTCTCATCAATCATTTGCTAGGAGACTGGGATATAAATGGTGGGAGCATCCACCTCCCCATGTCCATATGGGACACATGGCTGCAGGTAGAGGTGGAGATGGAGCAGTGACTGATGGTTCTTGCAATACCTTCAGCTCATGACTGACTTTATGTAATACAAAGAGTCCTGAAGTCAAGGAAGCTGCTTCGGGAATGAAGTTGCCAGGACTGATTTTTATGTTGCAGAATGGTTGGCAGTGAAAAGTTTCTGTAACCTGGAAATCCAGCTGTGTCTTTTCCCCCATACAAAAAGTGAAAGCTTAGTTGCCCTCAATTTATCCTCTTTCGGTTAAATTGGATCTGTGAGGTGACATGGGTATGCTGTTATTTGATGTGAAGAGGATAAAAATAGCCATGCCCTGTGCTCATGGAAGCTGTGACATAGTCAGCTGATTCAAAGAAAAAGATCGGGTTTGGAGGAAATCCTCTTCTAGGGTGCTCTAGATTCTGTTAACAGCGTTTCACCTTTCTGGAATAACACTGGGATGTCCACTATGCTCAGCTTTGTTCCCTGTGCATGTCTCTCCTCCTTACCCCAGCCATCAGAGCTGGATTAAGACCGCTGGTCTAATTGGGAACCACAAAGGACAGGCAGGCTGTGAACAAAACTTGCTCATGTATCATTTGAATCCTTCTAAATTGCATTGTTTGTCCAGCTGTTCAGCCAGATTGTCCACAGAGTTTATTTTTGTCCATAGAGGAAACAGAGATGGGTTTTCTGTGTGTTAGGGCAGATGCAAAATCAAAGAATCATATATGCAGCTCAAAGAGACCAAGCTCTCTGCTAAATGTGTCCTGATGGGGGCAAAATTGTTAATAAAGCAACTCTTGAGATTATAAGCCACAGCTATAAGAGGCGGAGGCTTTGCCAAGATGTGACAGGTCCATTTCAGGTTAACACTGGTACTTGCTGAAGTCCCCCATTTCATTTTAGTGGGGAGGAAAAGATGGGGATGTCTGTGTATTTTAAACACTGATCCACTATTCTCCTGAGAAGGAAAAAGTGTTTTCCAAAAGATCCATCAGGCAAAATTTACACAGTCTGGTGTTGAGAAACAATTGCACTCTCTTTCTTCCCATATGTCACTCAGCAGCGTGTTTTAAAGGCTTGGGGCAGGAAGAGGTAGTGATATTTATGGCCAGCTTTCTGCTGGAGCTCACACAAGGGTGGGCTTGAGAAACCTGAAGAGTGCTTTTGTGTGCATGGCCAGTCAGCTGGCCAAGGCTGGTGTTTGCTTATGGATGCTGTGATAATAATTAACAGAGCAGGAAGTGAGGGACTGATTGATTTATGCATCCATGGCATTGTGTGTTTGAACTTGGCCAGAAAATGTGAAATCCTGAGAGAAGGCAGAATCATTTGTCAGTTGTGTGATGATATAAGAATGGCCATAACGTGTTGGCCCAAGGTCCATATAGACTCAAAGCTTGGGCAGTGGCCAGGGAGAGATGCTCAGGAAGCAGAACAGAGCACAGGACAGGACTTACCCTTCTAGCAAACTCCACCCTCTCAGCTAGGACGAGCTGTTTCTCCATCAAAGTCCAAATCTTTGCTCCCTGACCAGTGACGCCATCTGGACAGAGGAATCAGTTTGGCCTCTCCCAGCATCCCATGGTGTCTGGTCAAGTCTGTCATTGGTAAATTGTTGGAACTTAAGCTGCGACACCTTGAGAGTTTTGGCATCTCAGTGCTGTGTTACCCCTCCATCCCCAATAGCCAAGACCAGAAACTTTCTGTAAATCCACCCCTTAGAGCTGTTCCATTCTCTCATCCTTTGGCTGCTCCACACTTGTGAAGTCTGGGTCCAGCGGGTGATGAGCTCTAGTGCTGAGCCTTCTCCTCAGTGATGGAGGGAACTCTTGGCTGAAGTATTTAACATGACTCAGTTCAAAAGAAAGAGTTCCAAGCTGAAGTTGGCTTGGTGGAGCCGAAGTGTCCCTTGGTGTGGATCTGGGCAGGGAGCTGGTGGATTGTATCCCAGGAACTTCCCTGCACTGCCTGAGTGTTGTTGTTTATGGAGATGTGCTGGTGTTTATTTCTCTGGGATTGATGTGGCCTGGGCTTAGAACTCCCTCCGAGTCCAAGCAATAAGGGTCTGGAAGGAGGTTCACTTCCAAACCTACCTTCCCTTGGGATCTGTTTGCAGTCACAATGGCCTTGGGCCCATGTATCTGGTAAATTTTAAGGCAGATCTGCTTGTGTTCAGAGCACCTCCTTTCCCACTGAGTAGGATTTAAAGGAATCATCAGCTAAAGGTTAGGAATCTCAGAGAGAGTCTGTTTTGTGTAGCCTTAGACAAGGAGGAGGACCTCTCTGAGCCATGCTCAGTTTGGCTGGAGGAGGCGGGTTTGAGTCAAGGGGGGGCCCCCATCAGAAAGGCAGGTTGTCATTTGAGTACGTGAAGCAGAATAATTCAAAGTACAGAAGTGGTGTCTGTTCTGATTCATTCTCTGCTGATGAAGCCACAGTGCCATTACATTTGCCATAAAGGATTTCTTGAGTGGTGGCCAAATAGATTCTTTAAATGCTTCTTTAAAACAAAATAAACCTTCTTTATATATAAATTTTCCTCTTCACTGAGGATCTGACAAGGTCCTGGCACACTCCTCTGCTTGACTGACAGCCTGGAAGAAAGGCTGCTGTGTGCAGGGACAGCAGCCTTTAGCACCAGGTGGTGCTGGCTTGTGTCTTTCCAGCAGCTGGGAATAAACTCAGCAGCTGAGCATTGTCATCCCAGGATATCCCAGTGATTGCCCCAGGATAGCACAGCCAGGCCTTTCCACTCCAGGTTCAAAATGCATTACCATCTCCTCCCGCCCTGTATGGCCCTGAACAAAGCCAATTTCTCAGAATGGTGATCGCCAGCCCTGCCAGAAGACACCTGGTGCCATCCTTCAGGGATCTGGCATCCCTGGAGACACTGCTGCTCTAGGTGAGTTTTGGATTGTGGTTTTAAGATGGATAATTGCCCCACGTCCAGCCCTGTCCAAGGCAAGGTGTTCCACATCTGCCCGTGGCAGCGCGGAGTGAGACAAGTCTTGTTCAGGGAGGCTCTCAGGCTTCTCAGCTGTTCAAGGCCAATTACTTACTGTGTACAGGGCCTTAAACACACAAAAAAGCACAATATGAATATCACATGTCATTAATAAGTAAGGATTAATTATTTTTCTGCTGGTTTTTGTGGAGGCCTGCAGCATGCATGCCTTGCATCATTCAAACTTATTAATTGCTGTTATTATTGAGAAGTTATACAGCAACATGTTGATAAATTGCTAATGGGGACAGACTTAAAAAGAAAAACCTGGATCCTACAGCTTCAAGAGCTGAGGAAATTTCCCCTGTGACTTTGAAATTGGGCTGAACTCAGCCGCAGTTCCAAGTGTCTCAGACCACGGGGAACAGAAGCTGGAGCTGTGTCCAGCTCCAGTGATCCCTGGGGAGTTGTACTGGGATTTGCACAGTGGGAGATGCTCTGGGGAGCAGCATTTTTTAAGTCAACCTCCACCATCATCAGTGGTTTTGTTTGCAACAGATTTAGCTGAAAACCTGCTCCCCCCCAAAAAAAAGTGATTGAAGAGAAAAGGGACTGTTCTCTTCGGGAAGGTTAAACACGACTCCTGGATGAGCCCAAATGTCCCCCCACCTTAAAATCTGAGGTCAAAAATTGCCATTTGATCAGATGCCTATTTTTTCCTCCCACTCCCACTTGGCTCATACAGAGGTGTAGACTCCTGAAGAACTGGCTTTCAGTCAGAATGCCTTAAAAAAGGATCATTTTAGCTGTGCTAAAATTAGCTGCACAAATTTCCTTTTTTTTGTTTTGTTTTCTGTTTTCTTTCTGTGGGCACATGCGGGTGAAATCCTGGCTCCACTGAAGCTGATGGGCATTTTGCCATGGACATCAGTTAGGTTTGGATTTTTCCACAAAGAAGAGTAGCCATTTGCTACACTTTTTGCTGTGTTGCTGAGTTGCATTTAGTGTTTGTAAGACTCGTGGTCCTTGTCAGATTAATAGGGTTAATTGAAGTGGCAAAAGAATCTAGTGTGAATGTACCTGCAGTCTTTGGTTGAGGAGCAGCTAAACTTTACTCCAAGGGACTTCACTGGTGCTATTTTAAAGTACCAGCAGTATCTGTTCGTGTTCCAGCTCTGCATTTAAGATTTCAGGGCTGATTGCTCTGCTTTCCTGTAGCTTCCATGACACGATTCCTATGGAAATTTTGTCTCTGTGCATTTGGGCTTAGTCTGGAGACTATCTTTGGAAGCTTTCAAAATGTCCCAGAAGTGCCCTTCACCTCTGCTCTTGTGCAGAGACTTTAGCTCTAGCTTAGCTACAACTGATTTCCACATGTATCCAAAGAAAGAGAGCAAGTAGAAAAAGAAACCAAACTACAGACTATTCTCCTCTCCCGAAACAGGGTGTCCTGGTTTGGGACAAATTTGGAAAGAAACTTCCAGAGGAGGTCTCTTCTAAAGGGCCAAATTCTAGCAGACCCTCCCCCACTTTAGGTTCGGGAGAAAATCGCCTCGGAGAAAAGTGGAACAAACTGTTTATTTAACAAGCAAAGTATTCACAAGCATGAAAAATGAATAATAGGAAACAATAAACCTCTCTTGCTCTGAAGAGATGGTAAAATCAGAGAACAGAGTCCTTCCGTGGGTGTGTCCCAGCTCTCTCTCTCCGGAGCTCGGGTCCGGCGTCCAGGCCGCAGGGCAGCTCGGGCCCCGGTGGGGCCACACAGCGTGGGCTCCTCTGGGTTTACTCGGGTCTGTCAGTCCAGAGCCGGGCAGAGCTGAACAGCACAGTCTGAGAAACCCTTTTCTAAGCTAACGAGGGAAAAAAAAACAACAAACTTAAAATCAAGAAGAAACAAAAACTCCCTGATCCGTACGGCTGCACAGTCCAGCGAGAGAGGAATTCCAGGGGCGGAAGTGAGGTTTTACCTCAAAACAAACTGCGCGCCGCCGCTTTCCTCGGCTTCTCTTTCCCTCGCTCCCGGATGTGGTTTAAAGGCACAGGGCCCATTCGTGGGTAAAAGAACAGATGATTGGGATGTTAGACCATACAGTCACCCCAGGACACAGGGCTAACTCTGTCACTGAGCTGTGAGGTGCTGGAGAAGAAGAATGGCAAAAAACAGCATTTTCAAGCACTCCTGGTTCCAGGATTCCCATTTAATATATAATAGTCACAGAAAAATCTGCTTATAGAGCTGAGCTATGGTGCTTGTAAAGGCTCAGAGGATTATCTGCAGGTTTTCCAGCTCTTCCAATACTAAAAGAGGTATCGGAAATATAAAAGAATATCTGAGGGTTGTCTTACAGAAAGACTGGAAAGGATGAGAAGAGAATCAATGCCTGAACTGGTTGATACAAAGGCTTTCTGACAAATTACCTGTCTCCACCACCTGGCCAAACTTTGTTTGAGAGGGGTGTTAAAAACATCTAATTCCATACTTAGGTACCACCTCTAGGCTCAATTTCCTTGCTCAGGGACAGCTTAGGGAGGCTTTGTTGCCGTGCCTGGACTTCCAGCTCTGAAGGACTGTCTGTGCCAGTGAGTTCCAAGGGCTACTCCATGAAAATACACGGACTCACAGTTGGGAAGTGCCAAGCTGTCAGCACAGTGATCACAACCTCGTTAGCCCACCTCTGCCCAGGCCCTAACTGGCTCAGGAGCAGCCATCTCCTGGCATGGCTCTGCTGCTTCCCATTCTGGAGATAGTGGAGGGATCTGTTCCCACCATGCTGCATAGCAGAAACATCACCCAGATCATTTTTTAAACTTGGGTTTCAAGTGTTCATGACAGTGCTCCCACGGACCAGGCACCTTGGAAAGGGCTGGATCAAGGAAGTCTGGAAGACCTGGCAATTCCCTTCAACTCTCCCCTAAGCACTTGTTCCTGAGAGGATTTTTTTCTGAGTGAATTTTTTCTGGTATATGCACAGCCTATTGCTGTTCTTCGCTTTCCTTTTGCCCTTATGTCCATATCAGGGTGCTTGGTGGAGCACAGCATTGGTCCTGGGAAGAACCTGATGCCTTCTAATAATTAATAAGAAAGAGTCTCTGATGGGGAGACTCTCTGGGGAACTTCTCAGTGCATAAGCCTGCTATAGATGGAGCAGAGAAGATTTAAATCAGATGTCACCAAAAACAGATGAGGTAAGGTCTAACCTGAGTGCAAGAATTGCTTTCCTGTCCTCAGTGGGGTTCCTAATGGACAAAAGAGGTGCGGCAGGTCCATGTGCTGCCTGAGGAAGCTCAGCAGAGGAACACAGCCCTTGCACAAGGGTCAGGTTTTGTCTCTGGTCAGCTTTTGGCAGCTCTGGTAACCACAAGGCAAAGTAGCCAACTCTGACTGAGGGGGTGTCCTGTGTCCTGCAGCACGCACTGGGTACCTGGCTGTTGTCTTTAAGCACTTGGCTCCTGGGCCGCATTGAGTTCCTGGATTCTACCACGTCCCTGCTCAGCTCTGGATGCAGTGGTAAAGTCCAGCTGAGATCCGTGGAATTGGTATGGTTGGAAAATCTCTGCTTTTTGGGATCTGTAGTGGAAAAAGTCGATGTAATGCCCTCCCCACTAAACAAACGGTGTGTGGTTCAACTAAATCTCAACGTTTCCGTGCTTCTTTTGTTTTCCTTGCTTCACTCAGGGTTTGCTTATTCCGTTCAGGAGACTGCCTGCTCCTTCAGCAAAATCCACTTTCCTAAATGAACTCGACTCTTTCTTAGTTCCCTTTGTTCTGACACTCGGGAGATGAGAGATTTATAGACCTTCCTGACTCATAAATTCATTTTCTTTCATTATTTACCTTTCACTGCAGCCCATTCTGAGTGAAATTCATTCTGCCTCCAAGCAGAGCTGACCTGCCAAGAGGAGCTGATCCATAAATCTTTCCTTCCTTTTTCTTTCTTGCTTTCCAAAACAACATTTGGAAACTGAGTTTGCCTGGGAGGAAAACTGTTCTTCCACTGCTGACAGTCAAACTGTGCAACTAATTAGTGCTTTTCCTTTTCTCTTCCTTCTATTCTATGTCTGCTGGGGTTGAAATTAGGCCAGGGAGGAGAGGAGGAGAGGTAAATAAGGGGGAAAGATTTGTTTGAAGTATTTATTTTTAATTGCAACTTCTGCAAGGTCATCTGGTGCAGTGGTAGTGTATCCACTGTTACGTAGTGGTCAGAAGAAGTTTAAAAGACGTTTATTAGAAACATCCCAGCAGATGAGTAGAGATGGCTTCAGTTTGGTCTTCTTGATGTAAGATCCACTTGGTGTTGCTGCTGGAAAGGAAAACAAGTGAGAAAAAAATCTTTGGATGCATCAAATCATGATACATTTGTAGCAGAAATGTTTGACATATATTTAGGAAACAGGAGTCCAGGATTCTCCTAGACCTGTGTGGCCTGAGTAAGCGAAGTTCATGTCGAGGTGGTGTGGGCAGTGCTTACTGCACAGGTGTTTTTCACTGTTCAGTGGCTGCCAACACAGATTTAAATAGCAAAGCAAAATGTTTTCAGATCATAGAAAATGCTCTGCAGATCCAATGTCTTTTTTATTTTTAGCCCTTGGTTAGTTTTAGCAAGAGTGGCCAGATGTTTGCTTTGTGGGGTGGACAGAAATAAGAGCTTTCTTGCTGTTTGAAACTGAGATTATTCAAATCCTTTAAAAAGAACTACAGGAAAAAAATCTGTTGTTTAGGCAGCACTCCTTCAGTTGTGCACGGTATGAAGTATGAGATTATACTTACGCTTCCCAAGTATTTGAGAAGTATTCAGCAGCAGAGTGAGCCCAAGACTACCCTAGGCTTTGGGGTGATTAAGATTATTCTAGCAGATAAAACTGGGACTTTTCTGTAGAAAACCACATTGTAAGAGACTACAGTCCCTGTGAAGGGCAGTGAGACCTCCCGAGTCCTAAACCACTGGTGGTTTCACCACTGGAGTGTGGGGCCTCTTGACAGTTTTAGACAGAAATAGTAAAATGCTTTAGGTGTGTTTCTAGGGTAGCAAATTCCTCATTTTGTGGTTTATGTGGGCCGCTTTTGGGTTTTCGTGTGTGAAAGAGCAGTGGGTCAGAAAAGATGCTCACACAACAGTGCAGGTGAGAATGCATTCAGTGGAACCATTGTAAAAGGCAGGTATGGAAAGGAAGGAGCTCTTCACTCTCATTCATCGCAGTTTGGGAGACAGAGCATGTCACAACAGTGCTGAGCAGACAAGAGCTGCTTGCCAGCATTTAATTTGTTGAAGATTAGGAAATTATTCCATTCTTACAATACCGTATCAGTTTAGAAGTACCTTTGAACTCTGGGGGATGTGAAGTTTAGATCTCGCCTCAGATTTCGTGGTGTTTGGAAGGCAAGGCTTTATCAGGGTGAGAACTGTACGGATGATTTAAGGGGAGTCATGTTAACAGTGTACCTAGAGACTATGGACTGGCTCACCTTCAGCTACTTTGAACTTTGGGATAACTAGATCCAGAGCAGGACACTGAATTTGGACTTTTTTCTCTGGGAACTGAAAGCTGGCTTGTGCAATGTAGAGGTCAGTTTTTTTCTGTTTTGCTCTACGTGCAAGGGGCTGCTAAAGCATTGTGCCCTTTCTGACCTGTAGCTTTCCCCCCCAAAATACCTGCAGCCTTGAACCCCATGTCTTTTCTAGATGCCATCCTTATTCCTTACTCCATGCCACAACCATGCTGTGTCCTCACCAGGCTGAGGGCACAAAGCTGAGCAGTCTCGTATAAGCTGGGCTGATCATGATGCTTTCATTACTTATGATGGTTTCTAAAAGCACTGTCACAACTGCTGGTGTCAAACCATAAGCAAAGGTTACTCTTACAAGCACAAATGATAAACAAATACACAACACTTAGTGTCAACAGCCTCACAAATCTGTTCAGCACCTGGAACTCGAATCAGCTTGGTGGCTGTGAACCACGACTTGTGCAGAAGCAGCACCGCAGTTTCAGAAGGGCCGTAAATAAATTTGTGTCCTGACGTGGGCACCAAAAATAAGTGTGTGCTGAGCTTTTCCAACTGTTTGACCAGGGCACAGCTGCTGACTGCTGAACATTTTGGAAAATGTATCCCCTCATTCAGGTGCTCAGCACTTGAAAACATAGACCCGAACGACTCCGGCGTCATCTGCTTCTCTAATAACCACTGTTGTACCCTGCAAAAATAGCCAAGGCCTTGCTGCTGATCTGGAAAAGCAGTTCCTTTAATCCTGATCTTACCTGACTATTAGAAAAATAGCCTGAAGAGACTTTTCTCTGTTTGATGAAGGCAGATGTTAAGCTCTGGGACGATTGTAACCATCCTCCCCTCCCTTCAAGCAGTCTCTCATGCTGCTGCCATGCCATACAGGAAAGCAAATATTCCTGGTTGCTCTGATATCAAATAACTTTGCTGACCTCCCTCAAAGAGAGTTCCTTGTAAAAATCCTTTCATCCAGAGGTGTCAGTCACTTGGAGCCTTACGGGGGTTTCTGAGCTCTGGTCATTTATTATTCATGAGTAATTTTGTGTTTTATGGACAGCCCTGCTGGAAAAATATGGAGGTACAAAAGTATTGATTAACCAGTGATCTGGTACCAAAAGCTACCCATGAGCGAGGACAGGAATGGGCTATGGGATAAGGTTTGGAGGATGAACCTGTAGGGGAGCAAGAGCTCTGTGATGGGCAGGGTTGAACCAGGACCCCATAGCAGCAGGATAAGGGGATGTAATAAGACTGGAGCCACTCCTTTCTGGAGTAAGCTTAAGCTTAAGTCTCCTTATCCAGAACAGGGTAGAAATGGCATCCGAGAAGCCTCTTGGAGCCTGCGTGACCAAGAGCGGTTGCGTACAGGGGCTGCTTCCCAGGACTGCTGCAAATGAAGACATCAGCACATGGTATCCTCATGAACCTCATGGCTCACCCAGGAACACCTCTCATGGTAGAGGTGGCCTCAATGTTCCTGCATAGGACTCTAGAAATGGAGAGACCCTTTGAAGAGGCAAGAGGGGATGATTTTTGGGCAAATTTGGCTGAAAGAGAAGAAATCATCTCTTCTACAGGTGGGTCAGCAAGTTTTTGTTATCCCACAGTGTCAGAAATTAACAGTGGTGGGTTGACAAGGAGGACATAGGCTATGGGAGCAGCATCTGCTATACCTTCTATTTAGCTGGGTGGTGTCAGAGGGTGCATAAATACCAGCACAGATTTAGTGTGTAAAGCAAAGGACAGAGGTGTAAAGCAAAGAACAGTGGTGTAAAGCAAAGGACAGCGTGCTCTGTCCTAATTTATGATCTTTGAACAGCCACTGAAGTTGTAAATCAAGGCAGAATTTCCACCAGGTTACTCAGTGGTGCTGTAGATCAGCACAGTCTTCAGCTGGAAAAAATCCACAGAAAGAAAAGGTAGATAAAGCTTGACACAAGCTAAAGGTTGGCTTTGCAATTCTGATCTCATCTCTGAAGTGCTACCTTGGTGGTTTAAGTGGAAAGCTTTACATTTAATGGAAATAGTTTAATTTTTAGTGTTGCAGAGGTGTGGAGGAGAAAGCAAGACTGAAGCCCCTGTCTGCCTAAACCCCAGCCTGTAGTCACAGCTATCCTTACATCCCAGTCTGTTGGGATTTAGGGTTTTGACAATAGTTTCCCAAGATTGCTTTGTAAGTGGCTGGATTTTGCACAACTTGCTATGCCTGAGGAGAGAAGCAACGATCAACAACCTGTGCTGTTCTTTGATGTACCCCGCTCACCTAGGACCTGGTTCCTGTGATCACAACCCTACACTTGGGGAGAGGGCCAAGGAATACAGGTCATCAGCAGGCCAGGCTGGCAACTCCTTTCTTCCACTGTGCGGAGTTACTCACCCCAACACACTCATTGAGGTCTAGAGATCATTATTTTCATTAGTGGTGATTCATGTGAAGGGTTTCCCAATCGGACCTGCTGGTGTAATTTGTTCCTTTCCACAGTCCCATTTATCTAAAGATCTCAGAATACTTTGTGTACATTAAATTTTAATCCATGTTTTACCACCAGTGATGTAGGTAAGGAGGATTGTTTCCACCTTGCAAATGAGGTAAACTGCGGTACGGAGCAAGAAAGTGACTTGCCCAAGACTCTGCAGGTTGTGTATCTTACAGTGAGTTTACATTTCCCATATGTAGCTCAATTTCCCTGCCCAAACTTTAAAGGAACATTCAATTTCCTGGGGCTAAGGCTGAGCAGGAATTTGCTATAGCTGTAAATCAGAAGGTCTGATGTGAATCAGAACTTCGTCTAGTGCTTGGGAATGTTTGGATTTGTCATCTCAGAATGGCCCTGACCTGAAAGGATTGGAGCAGAACTGCTGGTATCGACTGGTTGGTGTAAGATGCAGAGTTCAGTAAGTGAAGAACTCTTGGGATCTATTCATCCTCATCAGGAATATCCCACATGGTCAGCGGGATCAGTGTGGGCAGTGAAAGATGAAAGTGGTTCTGATGCAGTTGCCTATTAGGGGATGGGATGAGTTGTGAACTGGACTCTGTTGTCTGTTGTCTGCAAGGGGAGGGGAGGTGACTGTCTCAAGTGAACCCTGTCCTGGTTTCCGCAGAGAAACAAAGTTGGGAACAGAACGGAGATAGATTTCATCTTTTGCTTGGAGTTTAATCTCTTGCAATAATTAGACAGATGATTTCAATGGTGTGTGTTATAATAGCTACTAAAAAAAGGAGTGGAAAGGCAGTCCTTCCTTTCCCGGTCCTAGGATTAGGGTTAGGATTAGGGTTAGGGTGAGGTTTAGGGTTAGGGTTAGGATTAGAGTTAGGATTAGGGTTAGGGTTCCTCAGTCCAAGGAAAGCTGTGCAATTTGGGAGAAGGAACAGGTCCAAAGGGGGGAATACTCTTGTTTGTGGTCCTTTAACAAGCAATTTGCAGAGCCAGGAAAGCTATTCCTGTCTCCCCCCTCTCCGCTGCACTCCCCATTACTCATACTCGTCGGCACGGAACTGACCTTCATCCACCTCTGCTTCGTCTCTGCCAGGGTCCCCTTCTCTGCGGGCGTATCCTCTCATCTCCGTCATCACCCGTCAGCCGCCCCTGCTCCCCCAGCTGCTCCCGGCTGCCGGCAGCTCCCGGGTGCTGCCAGCCCAGCCCTGCGTGGGGGCTGTGGGCACAGAGGTTTCCCCCAGCGAGGCTCAGGGCAGCAGCGAGTCAGAGGCAGAGCAGCCCCCGCCACGCTCAAAGAGGCCACGCCGGAGTAGGACCATCTTCACTGAGATCCAGCTCATGGGCCTGGAGAAGAAATTCCAGAAGCAGAAGTATCTCTCTACCCCCGACAGGTAGGTTGGTTGCTCACACCAGGAATAGGGATGAGCAAAAGGGCTGCTCCAGCCGTGCTCGGCTGTTCCACACTGAACATTCTCTGGCTGGGGAGTGATGCCTCTGGCTCCACTGAGTTGCCTCTGCCGATGGCCGCGGCCATGGACGGGTAACCAGATTCAGCTTTGAGGATCGAGCTTTTCCTGGGATCAAAGGTGACACAAACAGATCATATCAGTGGAAATGTCAGATGATGATACACATGCTTGAGAGCAGGTCTCCAGGCTCAGAGATCTCCTCAGAGCAGAAGGATCTCTGCCTTTCCCATTCCTGCTGCACACTTGAAAAGAGATGGAGCCTCCCCCTGGGATCTGCTGGTTGATGGCTGTACGTCCACGGTATCTTCAGCTGCTCTCAAGCTGACTTTCATCCAGCACCTTGGGCAGCAATTCAGTGGGAAGGTGGTGGCCTGTCCACAAGCTTGGAAAGCAGAGCCTGGGGTTGAAAGCTGCCTTGCAAAGGCACAGGCAAGTTCTTAGGCACTACTTGGTACCACACGGGCAAACAAAACTAAGAGAGATTTTAGCTTTTTGGAGGGCTTTGAATCCTACTCTGCAAATTTAAATTATGGAAAAATGACCCATCCAATTTCTAGGAGGTTTGTAAACTTGGAGAAGGTTTGAGAGGTATCAGTACCTGCACTCCACAGAGGGCAGTGTCCCAATATTTAAACTGATTTTGAAGATGGCATTTTCTGCTCCTACTGCCTGTCACCAAATTGCAGCAAGACCAAAATTCCTGGCCGCAGCCAGCCTGTCTCATGGAGTTTCGGAGTTCCTGCTGTGCCTGCACTGACTCCTCACAGCTTCACATCACCAGATGCTTGACACTTTGCTGAAGCACTCAAGGCTGGTAATTAATAACCTCATATGACTGTTCCTTGGCTCCATTGAGGCTGATGAGCAATTCCTGCCCATGTACCACTTCCCCTGTGTTTGTTTCCTTGGGTTTCCAGGCAGTGCTGGTTGCACTGAGGTGTGTGACAAGAGATGGCAGCTGGTTGCAGGTAATCCAGGTGTTACCAGACATGCGCACTAAGGCATGAAGGGTTGGCTCAGCTGAGCTTCTCTCTGTCAGCTCATGGCTGGAAATGTGGTGGCAAAGCAGTGGATTGTGGTCTGTGTTCACTTCTGGAGCTTTTGGCCCAGATAGGAGATTGTACTCCTGGGAGGGGACCTGAAAGCCCTGGTTTATCCATAGTGAGGGAGTGCAGTACATCAGGGTAATGACTCCGACATGTTCTGCCCTTAACAGTAATGGTGTCTTAGATCAATGGCTTCAGATATGATGTAGTGGCATAACAAGCCTGCAGGTCCAGAGTGAATCCAGAGTGGGGGAGAAGCATGAGTTCTTGAGTGTGAGGTGGAGCACAGAGAGCTAATGTGAAGTTTGTGGGTGTTTACAAATGTAAATCTGGTTACCCAAGGAGCCCAGCTGTAACAAAGGTTTTATTATGAAAAACTTGGCCTTGACAAATGCCTTCCTCCATCCAAAGGCAAGGAGAGATTTGCCAAAAAGTCACAGAATCCAGAATATTGTGGAATGTGGCTCTGAGTTGGAGCTGTCCCACCTGCAGGACTTGCAAGACTCCGAGGGGCACTTTCTTGGCATGGCTGAGGATTTCCAACTCCATCCCTTGTGCAGCTCCATTACAAAACTGCCAGATGCACGGTGCTATCACCTGTGGGGAAGGATCAGGAGCTACTCTGAGCCGCATTTGCTTCATGTCCTGGGCTTTAATATGGAAATAATGACTGGGTTCACATGAACTTGCATGGGTTGGAGATTTGTGGAGGATGAATCAGGATTATGGGCTGTCTGCCACATATACCCTGCAGCTAAACATGCAAAAAATAAATTCACTTAGGAGCCTAAATTGCCTAAATAGCAGAATGTATATGAAATTAACAGATTTAGTTGTACTACTACTCCATGAGAAATGGGCAAGTACCATGATCCCCATTCTGAAGGTAGTGAAGAAGAAATATGATACAAAGAGTAGCACTTTCAAAGGCAGGCTGGTGCTGGATGTCTGTTCCTACTTGTTTGCTTCAGACACCAGAGACCTGTTTTTCACGGGTGTAATGTACCAGTAGCTCCTAATTCATGGACAAACATGGAATGTCAGCACTTGGAGTGCAGCAGGTTCATGGTTCCAAGAGGGCAGACAAACCCTGCCACTTCTAGAAAAGAGAGCTTGTAAACACCTGCATGGTCCATAGGAGCATCTGTCTTTGCATCCTAAATTCATGGGTTTTACCACTTTTGTGTGACTATTCTCAAAACAACTGATCAGAGAGACACTGGTGAACGCTCTTACAGTGTTGGACTGCCTAGACCTGGAACTTGAGCTCCTCTTGGCTTCTGTAAACTCATTTTGTTGTCCGGTTTGTCTCCCAGGCTCGACTTAGCCCAATCCTTGGGGCTGACTCAGCTCCAGGTGAAGACGTGGTACCAGAACCGTAGGATGAAGTGGAAGAAAATGGTAAGTGGGTCCTTGTCATTTCTCCATGGCTCTTAAAAACTGATTGCAAAGAACAGATTTGGAAGCTGAACATAGTGGAGTGATTTGTGTCTATTTATACCAAATTTTGTTTTATTCCTGATCATTTTTCACAGAGATGGTCTCTTTTTTTAAATTGTTCATAGTGTAGCATATGTGGTGGGCTAGAGGGGACCAAAGGCAGTAGGAGGAGAACAAAGCAAAGGGGAAATGAGAATAGAACTGAGGGAAGAACCAAAATATCTCCTTCTGCATTTTTGGCATTTGTGTGATCTCAGTGCTTCTGGGATTGGTTTTGTGCATAGACAAAAAAGACTGTGTGGCTCTATGGAAACAGAGCAGTTTTGAGAGCTGATATCATTAATTTCTGCTTCTCATATCTTCCTTTCACCTTTCACTTATTCTCATCTTCATGGTCCTTTTCCAGTTAAAATGCTTTTTATAAAGGACAACCACCCAATAAATGCTGCTGGGAACATGATGCTGTGACATTCTCTAGTGGAGGTGTCCATGTTTTCTGATTTGGGAGAGGAGATGCAGTTCTAGGCTGTTCCTTTGGATGTATGTGGCACCTGCAGAAGTTACTGTCACTTCAAACAAATTTGAGATTAGCTTGGATATAGATCCATGGCTGGAGTCTCTTGTTGCTGCAGGGATGGTGTGAAGAGAGAGGGAATTAGCCACAGGAACAAGATGTCTGAGACCAGCAGAGTTCAGGATCCTGACAGTTCATCTCTTTCCTCCAGGTGTTGAAGGGTGGACAGGAAGCTCCAACAAAGCCCAAAGGCCGTCCAAAGAAAAATTCCATTCCCACCTCGGAGGAGATCGAAGCAGAGGAGAAAATGAACAGCCAGGCTCAGAGTCAGGAGCGGGAGGGATCTCAAGCCTCCAAGCAGCCAAAACTGGCAGAGAGGAACCCAGAAGAAGTCCCACCGGAGACAGAGAAGTCTCCAGAGCCTATACCAGAACCTTCCTCAGAGGCGATGACACCATTAAGTTAAAAGGGAGAGAAAGGAGGGGAAAAGCAAAGCAAAAAAAAAGAGGAAAGAGAAAAATCAAAACTAAATATATATATGTATATATATATTTAAATATGTATGTAATGATGTGTGTGTACATATATATATAAATATATATATATATGTATGTAGACCTTGTGTAGAAGTCTAAAGATTAGTCACTTTGTGCCTTTGGGAATCAGCCATCACGGGCCAGGTGGAACAAAGACATCCTGTGGGAGTGGTGCCAGCCTGTTCCTCTGGCAGGTGCCTGAGCCTTCCTGGAAGAGGAAGGAGAGGGCCTGGGCCGGGACATGTTTCCAGGGAAAACCAGACCTAGAACCCCAAGACAGCTCCTTGAGAAGCCTAGGGCTCTCCCTAGGGAGGCAGATGTGTGGCTGTGTTGGAGGGTCAATGTGTTTCCTTGGCTTTATCTTTGCCTTGTGTGGTGCCAGTGGACAAAGAGCTTGGCCTGGGCTCAGATTAGGGACAGCCAAGGAATGGGAGCTCTGACAGCACCATTTCCTCATGTAACCAGCACTTAATTCTGTTAGGGATGGGCCCGCTTAAACAAGTTTAGGAAACGGTTCAGACCCCCAGGTTTGCTTTGGCCCAGTTAAGATCAAAGCTTCCGAAGGGAGATCCATACCCGGGTCGGCTCCAATTGCCTCTCCTTGGGTTGTTTGGGTGCTGTGTCTGTGAATTTGCAGTGATCTGGGATAAAACTTGGAAGGAGATGAGCATTTGGATATAACTCTGCTCCAAAAGCTTTGGGGTGCTTGGATCTGGGGCTTTTGCTTTGGGCCCACTTCTAATTTTTGTAGGGATTTTTTAAATGAACTGTTAAATGTTTTTAGGGTTTGGGGAAAATGATGGATTTCCAAAGTTGCTGCAGGAAGTTGGCATTAGTTTAAGATGTGTGCCAAGAAAAGATGTGCATCATGTTTCATAGAGTCTTGTTAAGGGTGCATTTTGCCCAAAGGCTGCAAGAGATGTATTAAGATAACCTTTATTTTTTAATTAAAAATAAAATATATAAATCAAAGAGTTGTTGCTGTTGTTTCTCTTCCAGAGATTCTCATTTCAGAATGTCAGGCAGAGGCTTTTCTGGAATAGGTTTTTCTATTCCAACAAAATCTGGAGAAAATGGAAGTCATCAGATTTTCCTTAACATCACTGCACAACAAGCTCTGTGTAAACTATTTGTAGCACTTGCTAAGGGAGGTGAGGGTGTTGTAAATGCCGCCTTGTCACTGGGTGAATGTGTCAGAACAAGGGCACTAGTTTTTGTCACCTCCTCCAGTTTTGGACACACACGTAGTGGCTCTTTGTGGCCCTGTGAAGATGATTTCTGAATATCCTTTTTTTGGAGTGGCAAGTATTCACATACAGATCTCAAACAGTTTATTCAAGCAGTGTTGAGAGGGGAGAAAGGGATTCTTTTTCTCCCAGTTTCTTGCTCAGTGGTGTTGGGAAGTGTGATTCCAGCTCTGCATTAGCTCTGTGCTGCATCAGGTAACATAAAATAGGTTTTTGGTAAAGGATTTGTGCAGTTTGTTTACATGGTTGGGTGTCCCAGCCTGGCAAGACTTCTCCACGGCTGCCATGCATCAAACCCTTCGTGCTCTTTGTTCTCCATCCAGTCAGTGACAGAAGATGTGCTTTAAAACTTGAAAATGGCTTTCAGAAAGGCAAAAATAAACAAGTCATATAAGCAACAGAGATGTTTGTGGGACATCCTGTCCTAGAACAGTGCTAATGTTATAAAATGTGGGTAACGCCTTGAAGAAATGAATCGTATTTTCCTGCCTGGGGACTGATTTTTGAAATGGCTTAATAGAGAAATACTTTCCAGGTAATCCTCTCTGTGCTACTCACTGTGCGTTTTTACAGTGTGTGAGACAGAGATTACAGTTTCATGTGGTGAAACTCCAGCTTTAGCCAAGTCAGGGTGGGACATGCTACACTCCCTGTGTGACCAGTAAATAATAATCAGCTTGGAAAAGGCAGCCACTAGTTTACGTGCATCTGCAGGTTTGCACCTAAACCTAAACCAAATTTACCAGAACTGGGCAACACTCATTTGCAAGGAACTTGGAAAATACCAGGTATTTATTACCTTTTAGCTCCTTTTTTCTGTGTTACAGCAAACTAGAAATGGGATGAAACATTTCCATCTTGCCTGTTGTGCTGGAAACACAGGCTGTGAGCTGCAAACTGTTTCCTCTGCCATTAAATGCATCAAAATTTAGTTGTCTTTGAACGTTTTTCTTTCCACAGAGCCCTGACATGCTCATGAGAGCCCCAGTGAGAGGCAAAGGTGGCGAGGCAGGATTTTGCTGCTTGTCTGGAGCTATGATACAATGTCTGAGTTGTTGCACATTCCTAATCTGTGGATGTCTTTTTTTTCCTCTTCTTTCCAGAACTGTGCTGTAGTTCAACCGTATCTATTGGACTAGAAATAACATTTAATTTAAAAAGGCCTATGGCCTGTTTATACAGGAATTAGATTAGATGGTCTATGAAATCTGTAATCAGCCTCTATTGTTCTTGGATAGTGGCATCAGCACTCTTATCTCCACAAAAAATGTTTCCACACGTCTCGAATGCCACAGTACTCAGGGAGAGTGAAGAGAGCAATTGAGTGGAAATAATTTGTCTAATAGTGAGTTTCACCATCAGGTTGCAAAAAAACTCTGCAAGAGTTTCTACTCAGTTGATTTGTAAGCCTGAATAGCTGATTAAATCAAATTTTGGGTGCAGATCATTCTAGAAACAAAAAAGCTCACTGTCAGGGAAGGCATCAAAGATATTTCAACTTGTCTGAGTCAAAGTGAAATATTTTGTAATGAATCTGTTCTCTTCCAGGCCCCATTGGACAGGGCTTGGAGCAACCTGGGATAGTGGAAGATGTCCCTGCTCATGGCAGGGGGCAGGACTGAATGAGCTCTAGGGTCCCTTCCAACCCAAACCATCCTGGGACTTTTAGTTTAAAAAAAACCGCAAGCAATCAGAGATGTGCTGTAAACACAACATTTGGAAATTTCAGTATTTTCTTCAACCAAAAAGTTTTTCATAAAATGGATAATGCAGATGCATTTGCTGAGATTTTTTTGCAGTGGATTTGTCCAATTTGAGGAATTCTGATAGATTTACATAACAGGGTGGGGAAATAAATGTAGAAACAGGAAGAAAGATCACTTTCTTGCCCTGAGATAGGAAGCGGTGTGTGGTGTTTCTTTGCTGTCCAATGAAACTGATAAATATGAGGATACAAAATTTACCAAAATTTTAATGCTAGGTTTCTAAGTCCCAAGGAAAGCAAAGTTGGCCATTTTCCAACAAAGGCCAAAGTAAGTTTTACAAAATGACATTTCCCACTTCCCAGATGAAAATAATTGTTTCTGACTCAGCCCCACTTTACAATGGGAACAGTTCCAGTGATTTTTTTAATTTTTTTTTTTCCCTTGTTAATCCCATTCTAATCGCTCATGAGTCAGTCTGGGTAAAAATGCAATTCTCTTGCTGTCTGGGCTAGTTCTTCATGAGTCCAAAAGATACTGAAGATGTTTTAGTTCCTCTTTTGGCTGAGGAGCAATCTTAACATCTTATTTTTCAACATGATTATTTAAGTGCAGAATTAGCTCTCAAAACGCTCTCTGCTCCTGCTCACACTGCATGATTTTCACTGATAATCTCTTGAGTGATCATGGAAAGGGCATTCAGAACGTGTGTTTGGATGGAGGAACAACAGCAGGGAAGAAATGGGGAAACCTTGGAATTATTTGTTGGCCACATCTTTTCACTGTTGTTGTCTGTTCCATGTTACATCTGCAACTGGAGTAAAATTACAAATTCTAGTAGAACTAAACATAGGGATCCCAGCTGCTGTTGAGATCCTAGCTGCTGTTGCGAGGCAAGTGCTCCTTTTCCTCTTGCTTTAAGGTTTTTTCTACTTTGGGCTTATTTTTGGTCTGGTCACTGAAATACAGAGCATTGAGTGACTCTTCCACTGTCTTTGGGCTGAGCTCAGTTGGGTTTGAAGGCTGAGCTGGGATTTAGCCCTTAACAGGGGCTGTGGGCTAAAAGTTGTGTTTACCTTGTGCTCCTAAGACCCAATAAAAACAGCACAAGCCTGATTTTAGGCACCTGAGGTGAAACACAGCTCCCTGAGGGAATCTGTGCAAACAGTCTCATCCTCACCCCCAGTGACAGCCAAGGGCTGCCTGGGGGCCTTTGGGCTGGCCCTGGAGATGGTTTCATTCCTTCAAAAGCCTCTTGATCGTTGTGCTTCTCAGGATCTGCTGTCCCAGGACTGCTGGTTGCTCATCTCAGAAATCTGACTGAAGACAAGAGCCCTTGGGCTTGAGCCCTGATGATGTTCAGGGGTATTTGGCTTCCAGTCCTGACAGAAAGGAACAAGCCCCGATGCCAAAATCCCAACTCCCCTACAGGGAGGGGAAGTGCTCATATCCGGAGTTCTGGCTGGGACCCACCTTTTATTGTACCCACTGCTGAGATAATTTTGCAGAGCACTGAGCTCATCCTGCAGGATGGTTCCCCCAGGTCCCAACAAGGATGAATAAGGTAAAAAAAAAAAGTCTTTATTCATTTAACTTCAGGCCAGTACAAAGAAATTTGGTGCTTGAGTGAGTTTTCAGTTTTCCTCCTCTCGACTGTCTTTCCTCAACAGCAAAATGGAAAAGGACAGTACACAAGAATGGACTGAAAAAAAGAGGAGAGAAGAAGGAGCTGAAAGAAAAAGCAAAGGGGAAGAGCTTAACTGCATCAACCTACATGAAAAATAAAAACTAGGAAGAAAAATAATCATGGTGAAAAGTCAACCTCTTTTTTTTTTGACAGATGAAGCTCTAGTTCTGTAAAGAGATATTTTTCTGTGGTGTAGCTATATGTGCAAGGATGATGAATGACAGGTTTTTCATAAGTTTCTTTTTATGCAGTATAAATTAAAATATAGCTGGATAAAGAACAGTTCTTGGATTAGATTTAAGCTACAATACAGGATTTGGGCCCAAATCTCGACAAAGGCAGAGGTTTTGTGAAGTGTAGATCCTGTAGAATCTTAGAGGTTGGGCATGAATATCCTGTCAGAACCTCGCTCCTCTTTCTTCCCAAGGTCTGGTACTGCCAGGTAGGATTTATCAGGTTTTATTGTAAACTGAAGAATAAGTGGTTTGGGGGCATTAGTCTTTGGAGCACAGTAGCTTTCCATTATTATATTGTAGCTGCAATTTAAATTTCTTAAATTAGTGATATTTGGTTTAAAGTACAATCTAAAAGCTGGCTAAAAAACAACCCCAACTTGTCCCTTGTCTTGTGTCTAGGAATCCACAACTGGATACAAGTGTTTGACCTTGAAGTCCTGGAGTCAAAGTTCATGAGAGTGATTTTCAATGCAGGGATTTGAACCCTAAAATCTAAATATATTTTTTCCTGGCAGAAATAGATTAAGTCTGGTTGTTGTTTTTGTTCAAACCAGACACCCTGTGGTTTCTAGGCTTTCTCCACTAATTTCAGTCCCTTCCTGTATTATAAACCTCTTTGAACGTAGTATCCCAATGCAGCGGAATTATAGTCACTGCTCGAAGGGAAGCCTCTGGATCTGCTGGGATCCATGGGTAAAATGATCCTCTCCCAAAGGGAGAAGTGTGGGCAGCTGCCAATGGACCGGGAACCCCTCCAGGCTGCTCTGACAGGTCCCTTCACTGCTGGAAACACTGGAGCTCTTGTTTTGTCGAACAACTGAGAGTAATAGAAAGTGTTACTCGCTAGAAGTTCCTGAAATCATAGACAGCCTGCCTTCCTGCACACAGGTGGGAGTGGGGACTTTCCCTCCAGAGATTACTGAGGAACAAATTTATCAAGGTAAAATTTCAGGAGCCAAAATTTCCTGGGGAGGAAGGTGGCGGAGGCTGCCGAGCACTAACAAAACCAGAGGAAGTGATGGTACCCCTTGGGCAAATGCTTCTAATATTTGCATAAACCAAAGGAACCAAACCCTTGTAGAAAAAACAATAGTGAAGTATTTCAGGCCTTCTGTGCTTCCCGCACGGACCATTAATGCCCTTCCCGAGCAGGAGCCAGCTTTGTCAGGTGGAGAAGGTTCCGATTTCCTGGACACTTCAGACTTCACCCTTCTCACCACATCCAAAGCCAGCTCTCACTTAAGCTGAAGCAAAACTTTCATTAGTTATTATCAGAGCTGCAATACCCAATTCTGACGCTGATCCTTGCAGACCACATTGAGTTCAGGCAGGTGTGGTGAGGACAAAGAGTACAAGGGACCCTGAAGCCCTGCAAGCTGTCACAGAGGCTGTCACAGAAAGGAGATTAAGTTAAAGCAGGTCTGAGAACTGTCTGAAATCAGTCAGGTCCTGCTATATATGCTGGAAGGAGCTCACTGTGAGAAAGCTCTTACTTGCTCTTATAAAAGTAATGGGAAAAAAGAGGAGTAAACTGTCACGAAAACAGCAGGGCTCCATCCTTGAGGCTGCTGGGTACAGACCTTGCAGATTTTTGTGGCTTTCAAGAACTTTTTACCAAGCCAACATTGAGGGATGGGGGTTATTTGTAAAACTAAAAGTCACACAGCTCCCTGTGGCGCTTTCCTGGTGCCTCTGGAAAATTCACATTCTCCTATAGGTCTGGTAGCTCAATGAGGAGCAAACAAGCTGAAAGTGGTGGATTAAAAGTGATAAATGCACAAGTAGGTCACAGGTTGGGAGTTCTTGCTCACAGTGATTCTACTGAGAGATGGTGGCACCAGATCAGTGAGGAGACACTTCTCCTCCGTCATCCATCCCTGTCCTTGGCATGTCAGTGCATGTACAAGCCTTGGAGCTCTGGATCCAAGGCCCTGCCAGGAGGGAAGGGAATTTCCCTCTTCTTATGGACCTTTGGATTGCCCATAATTCTGTCTCTCTTCCCAACCTTCCTACCTTGGACACTTCCTGATCAATTTTGCTCCCATAGGAGGACCTTTGGGCTTTGGCAGCTGGGGAATTGCACCTCCTGGGATTCCCAGAGCTGTGATCCACCAGTACTGCTGGCTTTAGAGTAGCAGGCACCTGTGTGTGCTCCCAAACCACAGGCTGCCACACCAGGGCTGTTTTCCACATCCAGAACAATTGCTCTCTTTTTCCTGTGCTGTGCCCATCCCTGGACTGGTGTGAGAAGATCGGAGGAATGTGCCTTTGGTCTCAGAGGACTGATCCCCGCTAAATAAGGGATGCAGAGCATCAGCTCTCTGCAAACCTCAGAGAGAACAAAGCTCTGGAGTCTGGGCCACCTAAGGAGGGAGAGCAGCTTTCCATGCTGGGATTTGTCCAGAGCAGCTGCTTCATGGTGAAAATTAACAGCAGCTAATCCATAACGTCCCCTGCTCCTCCACACGGAGATACTTCTGCTCTTTGGGTGGGGAGCATGACTCAGAGAAACTATTTCCTCTCCTGTCCATGCTTTTCATTACTGGAAAGACAATGGCATTTTCCCCCACTGTGTTTCATTTTGTGTTATGTAGGATAACGATGCTGATAATAATCCCTGATAGTGGAATTAGAAGCCCAAACTGGGAGTTACCTCCCTTATTCTCCATGTGCCTCAGTGAATATTTACTCCTGAGGTAATAATCAGATCTATTCCTGCAGTGAAAAGTCACCATCTTGCGCAGTGAGATGAAGATGTCAGAGAGCAGAGAATGGCTTGCTGTTTGTTCCAAGCTCTTGCCAGGAGAGAGGGAACAGCTCATTTCCGAAGCATCAGCCAGTCCTTTACCTGCTAAATCTGAGGTTCATTGTTCCCCTTCCCCAGGTCTTGCCCCTTTCCTTGTGCCATGTTACCATATTGGGATGAGTGAAAGCCCCTGAACTTGATCCTCCCCTTGATAGGAACTGATTGGAAGCTGTGGAACAGTCTCCCTACACCCTTTCCCGAGGAATGCTCAGCTCCCTGGCTCCCAGCCCTGGGCTGGATTAGGCCAAGTGTGCTGACGTTTTGGGCACAGCATGGATCCCATCTGCTCCAGCAGCAATTTGGGAGCCCAAGGCAGCAGAGTGAGATTTTCATGATTTACTCAGCACTCTGGGCACCTTGTGTGGGACATGGGCCTGGAAGAAGGGCCAAGATAAGGCTATAAAATCTGAATTTGAGACATTTTGAGAGAAACACTGATTCTGAAGCAGCAGATAATGCTCCCTCTGAAGGTACTGAGCTCCGTGGAGGGTGTGACACACTTCTCCTGCAGCACTGGTCCTCCAAAGTCAGGAGTTACTGCACATCCAGCCTCTTGCCTGCAAAGGCAGGATGCTTTTCGTTCTTTCAGAAACCCAAAGCTTTCTACATTTTTCTACTTTTTCAAGATCTGCTCTTAGCAAAGAACTGAGTTCTAGTTGTGCACAATAAATCTGGAGCAGGTGAACAGGAGAGTGTTGCCAAACCGTTGATGCTCCCTGAGTGCTTCAACAGAGCCTGGTGTCCTCTTCAGAGGATCTTATTTTGCTCAGTTTCATTTCCTGCTTGTTCTTCCTAACAGTTTACATTGATTGAACTTGGTGTAGTTGCAATAACAACGGAGCAGGAAATGGATGCTTGTGAAACAAAACACAAATATTCCCCTTTTCCCTGCGCACGTTCTGTGCAGGTAGTGCTGGGGGTGCTTTCTCAAGCTGGGATCATGGCAGCAGGTAAAAGTCAGGATTAGCAGAGTTGTTTGGGTTACAAGAGCAGGTTGTTGCAATTCCATGTTTGTTCATACTTTCTCTTTCATAAATATTTCTGTCTCTGTTTAAAAACAAATGGAGGGGTTTTTAGGTTTCTACTCCTCTTGGAAAGCTGTTGCAGAGGCCAGTTCCTGTGGCAGCCCTTCACTAAATTTTCTGTCTAGGCCTTTGTGTGTCCCGTTTCATGGCCTTTTATTTTTCCCTGGCATTGTCCACTGCCACAAGCAGTTCTCCCTCTCTGCTGCTTCTCTCCTCGGATATTTAAAGCTGGGGATCAGATCTCCACGCAATCTTCATCCTGTCAGGCTCTTGGAGACTTGTTCCATGAGATAATCTTCTTCCCGGGATCACTTCCATATCCTTTTGCTGTTTCTGTTCCAGGCTGGATTAATCTTTCTTGAACACAGGTGATGAAAACCATACACATTGCTGTAGTGAAGGTCTTGTAGCAGCATCACCTCTACCCCAGATATCTTGTCTGGCTCATTTTGGAGTTAAAATTGTGGGGTTTTTTAAGGTGAGCCACCTGATTTTGGTAGCCAGAGACCTCACTGAATCATTCAGTGATTACCACATGGTTTGCTTCTGCCATATCTCATTCCTCAATCTGCTGTTTTCCTGCAGGTTGTACAATTCCTTTGGTAACGGCAGTCCGACTCAGCTTTTTGTCATCAGCAAACTTTGATGGCTCAACTCTGCTTTTACTGCCCAGGGTTTTAATTAAAGGCTTATATAAAATTAATCTCAGTTTGAATCCTGAACAACTCTGTTAATAAACTTCCTTGAGTCTACTTGCCTCTCTCTGAATATGTTTTCCTTTTATCTCCAACCACCTCTGGACCCTCTTGTACAAACCCTGTTTTTGTTAGTGAAGATACTAGTTCCCTTTGCAGAATTGGAGAATCCATACAAATTGCTGGTGAATGGCATTTCCCTTGTCTAGAAAATCCATTATCTTATTGAAAAGAGATTAGCCACAGCAAACATCTTTTCACACTATCCCATTTCCCTGTATCTCTTCCGCTTTATTTTCCTAAGCTGTTAAAATCTGTTATATCAAATTTTCTTCACAGCTCTTAAATATAGGTGGCAATTTTACACGCTAAGTTGGTTTATTAAAACCTTTGCTCTGGGGGTTCTGTGACAAATCATCTTGTTTGTGACATGAGATTTTTTTTACAGGATTGTCATAGTTCCAAGTTTTCTGCCTGAATTTGCTTCCCTGAGTCCTGCTTTCAAAAATTTGAGGTTTGCATTCATGGAATCAGAGTCACCATTTCATAAATGAAAATTTTGCATTCCACAAGTGTGGAGATGTCCTTTGTCTAATCCAGGAGGTGCCAGTGGATGGGGTTACCTGCACGGAGAGATGGATCTGCACCGTTCACAGCAAGTTTGTCTTACCAAATACGAGTTCCCAGATATCAGCCCAGCCTTGTTTCTTCTGAGAATTCAAAGGTCAGGCAAACAGGGGAGGGAAATGGGAGCAATGCTGCTCAATACCATTCCAAACACTTTTAATGACAATGTCCTTTCATACCTGCCAGTGGGGTTTTAAAATTTTTTTTTCTTTTTCGTTCTCTGCCATTGTTAATCTTTTTTTTCCCTCTCATCTCCTCTGTTTATTTTTGTCGCAGATTTATTAAGTGCACAGTTAAGTGCAGTTTAGCTTTGCAGAACTGTCATCACCAGCACTTTATGAATGGGATCATTCACTGACAAACTATTTAAACACTAAAATGGGGGAAAATTTACTGCTCCAGGTCAATGAAGAAGCCAAGATCAACTGAAACTCAGCTGCGTTTCTCCTGGAATACAGGAATGTGACGAAGGTACTCAGAGTTTTCTTTAATGTATTCTCATCCTTAATTTATCCTCACATGTCAAACAGAATATCACTCTGTTTTGCAGTGCTACTTTTCCTAAAATAATGCCCTTTTTTTCTGACAGCTTGCAAGAGCCCAGAGATCTAAAAATGTGGCTAAACAGGCAGTCACACACCTGCTAATTAAGGCTATGGATAAGCTGTGACCAGTCATGCAGGCACTGACAACCAGTTCCAGGCAGGGAAGTTTTTTAGATAGAAAGCAAGGAGAGTTCTGTGGATCGAATGCAATCCTGAATATGGGAGCCTGGGAGCAGGTCTCCCTTCATAATCTTGAAAAAAAAAATCTTACTATATTTTAATATTTCTGACCCAGAGCTGCCACAAGTGCAGAGTGGTGTGTTCTTTCTTCTGCCAGTAGATTCACAGGAATTCCTCACGGTGAGCGTGGTGAGGCCCTGGCACAGGTTGCCCAGAGAAGCTGTGGCTGCCCCATCCCTGGAAGTGTCCAAGGCCAGGCTGGATGGGGCTTGGAGCCACCTGGTCTAGTGTCCTTGCCCATGGCAGGGGGGGGAAATGAGCTTTAACTCCCTTCCAAGCCAAACCATTCTGGGATTCTGGGATTCTGTATTAGAGCTGGACTTTTCTCTTGGTCACCTGTTCTGCCCATGGAGCTTGGTATTAATTCTATGGGTCAGTGCATGGTTGTTACAAGTGGTTATCTCTGCCCCCCTTCAGTCTCCTAGCTCAGGGAAGTCCTGCAGGAAGATGTACTTGCTGTATTTTCCATGTTCCTCTTGCAAGGGAATTGTCTCCCTTTTTTTCAGCCTTATACTGTATATAACCTTCAAACAATGGTGCAAGATTGTCTGTTTGCTCATGTGATTTCACGTATTTAATCATGTCCTTCACATCCTAATCTTTCGGCGTTGTCTTTAATTCCTTGGGAGTGTGTAAATATATATTTATATGTGTGTGTGTGACTATACGTTTGCAGAAAGGCTGGACAAGCTCCAGGAGCGCAGCCGGTGGGGACTGTGGGGTGTTGAATGAGGGACCAAGGTGGCCTCAGGTTTCCCGGCTCTCATGTCTCTGATGCTCTGACCCTCTGAATTCCACTGTTTTGTTCCCAAGTGAAATTTTCCTCTCCACCTGATCCCAGGATATCGCCAGGCTTACAGCTCATTATACAAAGGGGGATCAAGTTGTATTGTAAAGTTGACAAAAGTGACAATTTTGTATATTTTTCTCCGGCAGTTCCACATTGCCGTGGAATCTTTTTGACTAATCCACTCACATTTGGATTTAATCCTCCTGCACTTGGAATATTTGCATGTAGGTATTTGAGAGATTTAAACAGACACCACTAACCCCTATGGGGTCTCATTTCTTAACATACTGTAGAAACTCAATCTGTGGAGGAAGATGAGACACAAAGGCTTCTGTTTTTGTAGCAATCTGCTTTGATTTTACTCTCTTTACAGGGTGAAATCAAGAAAACAAGAACTCCATGGCTATGATTTTAATGCTTTGGCAACTTTAGTTAATGCAGAACTTCTAAGTTAGGGGAAGTGCCCATTTTACAGATATGGGAACTAAAGACACAAAGAGATGAAACACAGTTCTCAAAATAACAAAGACAAAAGTGGCAGGAGTGCATACCTCAGGGGTCCTCTCTGAGAGCAGTAAGAGTATGGACACGAGTTCAGCTGCTCATAAGAAATGTATTTTAATTCCTTTGAGAGGCTTTGACTGGAGTTTCTCATAAATTCTCCCAAATTTGTGTGCTTTTGGTGCACTGGGAAATCTAACAGCCTTTCTTTTTACCACCTGCAATTCAGCAGATGCAGGATGGGAGCAAGCTGGAGAATTCAGGTGGGGAGCTGGATCATGACACCCCACAGTCAAGTGGAGTTTGCTGTTAGGGGTGAGCTGGAGAAGGCACCCAAAGCTGGGTGTCAATAAAATCACCCAAGTGCTGCTGTGGGGTTGTTCTTCAGTGTTGGAGAGGTTCAGGTTGAAGCCACCAGCTCTTAATGTCTGAAATTGGATCTCCACCCCCAGTGAAGCCTCGGTCGGCTTTGCGGTCCAGTTTGGGTCTGAGCCACTTCAGATACCGCAGGTCCCACTACTGTGTTGCTATAACTCACCTCCAGATCACCTTGTCAGTCATGATCTCGAGCCCAATGAGCCAATACCAGTGGATTTCACCAGGATTTAATGGATTTAATGTCATAATTTCTTGATAGAAGTTGTTAATGATTTACACAATTTTGCTTCTCCTCCAGTTTTGGTTGGTAGTTGGTTCACTTTGTCAAATTTTTGTTGCTTTTATGATATGCAAAAAATGAGCCCTTTCAAGACTGACAAATCGAAGGCGAGGAAATGAACTTTTTTTCCACTTTTATTTTTTTAAATTAAAGCAGATATTTTTATTCTCATTTTGATAGTCTGTTGGGCAATGCTACACAACAGCAGCTTGAAACATTTCTTTCTTTGGATGGGCTTCATCTCACCCGACTTTGACCATCTTAAAGTTTGCTGTTAAGTCTGAGCTGACTATCTTCTTCCATCTGTGGTCAATGTGGAGAATGAGACAATTTATCCTGTCTCCTGCGGAGGGGAATCATTCTCTGCAGACACCACTAACTGTACACAGAGTTAAGATCCTTTCCTTAATCTCCTTAATGTTTCTAGTTAACAGCTGAAGCCACCAGACCTTGATTTGTGTGGAAATTTATGATCACTGGGCATTTTTAGCAAAAGCAGATGTCTTAGAGTGTGTTTTTAGCTGAAGACTAACACAGAATGGTCTAGGGGAAGGTGGCCCTGCCCATGGCAGGCAATTCAACCAGAGGGTTTTAAGGTCCCTCCCCACCCAAACCATTCTGTGGAAATGGAGAATATGGAGTAATATGGAGTAGTTTAGAAAGGTGGCTGTCCAAACAGCAGACTCCAATGTGTCCAGCCTGTGTCCCACTGGATGCCAAGGGCAATACGAGGAGCACTTCAGACAGATGCAGAGCAATCTTTCCTCCTTTTCCTGACCTCCAGCAGCTGGCTTAACCCTGGTACGTGACACCGTATCTGCCTTCCAAATGCTCCTTACTCCTGGCTGTAATGACCCTAGGTATCATTATCCACAGAAATTACACTTTGGCTCTTGGGTTTCAGAAGCATCGTGTGGCAGGGAGTCCTGCAGCCTCATTAGGCTCTCAGTGCACCCTCCCTCCTCACTCCTGTGCTGATTTGCTTCTTGCTCATCGAGGATGGGGACAAGGATGTACCCTGGGCAACCCCTCGTGTGCCTCTGGGTCACAGTCCTGCCCTCCTTCCCTCACCTGGCATTGTGTCTTTGTGCTGTCAGTGGGTGAGAGGAGAATCAAACCCGTCATCTCTGTAATTGCTGGGGTTTATAATTAATAAAAATCAGTTTTATCCAGATTTTTTTTTCAGGAGCTCCCAGTACTTTATTGTATTGACAGACGCCATAGTAAAAATAGATGATCTCGCTGAGCAGGCTGTGAGTGGTGATGTTGTGCTCAGCCTTTGTTTTTAACTTGGGGAAAAAGCAGAGAAATCACGGTTGCTTACTGGGGTAATCATCACCTGCTGTTAGATCCATTCCATTTGGAAATATTCCCCCATGCTCAGGCTCAGGGGTTTTAAATGGAGGCAGCATTAACATGGCTGAGGCTGTTCGGAACCTTTTATCACAGGGCTGGGCTGTGCCAAGTCCCTTCCATGAAGGGAACTTGTACTTGTACAGTTCATCAGCTCTTAGGCTCCAGTCAGAAACAAAGAGCTGCAATTGTGGCCTCCGGAGAATCGTGTCCTTGAGGATGGGTTTTTTTCCTAATGAACATTATACTTATTTTCTTTTTTTTTTGCATTAAAATCTGAAATGACATGTGTCTCATTTTTAAATCTACTGGATTTTCCCTAATGGAGAGGAGGTATAATGGAGACGTCCGGGGAGACGTTTTAACAGCGTGGCTAATTGAGCATGGAGAGTGTGCCCAGGGTATGGTGGAGTTTCCATTACTGGAAATACTGATATCCAGGGTAAATTTCTCTTCTTGAGAGACTTCCTTTAGTTAAAATTAATTCTGTGCTTGTATTCCAAGGAAGATGAAAAGAGGGGATCACACTGGTTCCCCCTCATGGTGTTAACGTTGCCTCCCAGCCTGGCGCTGCTGGGATAGCAACAACTCTTTAGGAAAAGAATGGGATAACTCCCAGGAGCTGCGTGTGGTAGGGGATCCACGATTCCTCTTTCCCGCAGAATAGCCTGGAATTGCTGCAATGAGAGAAGCTTCATCCTGTCTTGGCATCACACTTGTTTCCAGCGTGCCTCCCTGGCAATCTTGCTTTATAAACAGAGGCAGCAGGATTGCTAAAATCACAGGGAAGGAGCATTTCAAGCCTGTGACATGGCATCACCATATGTGAATCCACCAAGGATGAGGAACGGCACAGAACTCCTCTAATCTTCAGCCCCCAGCATGGCACATCTCCATCAGGTTCTCAGGATCAACAGCAAGAGGAAAAGAGGGAATGGACAGACATCTGTAGGTGTGGCAGACTAGAATGATGCAAAATGCAGAGAAGGCAGCATGTTATTATTGGGGTTTGTATCTCTCCCCATATCAATGTTTCCAGAGAAAAACAGATTAATTTATCATTTCATTATCTTGCAACACCCAGTTTCCAGCATTCTCAGCACCAAAGGCCTGGAGTTTACAACTAAAACACTGACAGGTTTATGAAGTTCATTAGCCCAGTTGGTCGGAGCACGGTGCTAATAATGCCAAGGCTGCAGGTTCAATCCCAGTATGGGCTATTTGCTTAAGAGTTGGATTTGATGATCCTTGTGGGCCCCCTTCCATCTCAGAATATTCTGTGGTTCAAATTTCTTCAGGAACCAGGTATGTTTATCCAAGTGCAAGTCTGATAGGGAATGTATATCTGGTGGGGGTTGTTGTTTTCTGGTTTGTTTGGGGTTTTTTTAAATTAAGTTGGTAATCTGCATTCCATTGGGGCAGGAGAAGGGAACAGCCCCTCATTCTTTTCACCTGTTGCAGTAACTTGAAATTTTTGCTTAGCTAGATTTCCTGGGTTCAAGAGAAGCACAGTGCAGGACTGTACAGGAACCAAGAGCTGTAGTCGTATTTTCAGCTGACATAAATCAGTGGGGAGCCATTTATACCTTCTGAGCATCTGGCTGGGGATTACGTGTCACCTTCTGTCCTCCCTGCGAGAGGCTCATCCCATGAACAAGGCATAGAGGCTCATCCCATGAACAAGGAATAGCCGTGACCTGGAGATGTTCCCAAGAAAGGTCAGGGTCACACATAGCAGCTCCTGAAGAGCAGCCAAGGGTGGGAATTTGCAGCTCTTGATGCCACATCCATGGGAAGTTCTTTATCTCTCTGTTTTGGAGAGGGAAGGGAAGAAAAGTGTGCTCCAGCAGTGGAGGTGGCAATGCCATGGGTTTCCCAGGCTGAGGGACAGGGCTGGGCATCACCGTGTGGAGAATATAACCTACTAAGAAAGGCCAGTGCTGGGGAACAATGGGAGCTGTAATTGCAGATAAACACTAGGAAAGCCCCATGAATCACGAGCCTGTGAATTGAATTGTTACAAACATTTTGGAGTGGAAAAAGGAGAGTCTTAACTGGTGAAGCCTGGCCTTGGCAGAAGAAGCTGTTCCCATCTATTATCTTTTGAGGCAAACAAAGGCTGAAAAAAAAAGAAAAGAGAAGATAGAAACCACATATAAACATTAATTAATGCTCTCCAGGCTTCTTCTTCTTGGTCACGTTAAACCTTTAATCCCTGGGATTTAATAATACTGTGGCTTTTTATTCATCTCCAGATAATAAATGTGTAAAGGGAGTGCTGGGGAAAGCCTTTGCATCCAGCTCCTCCAGCGTGCACAGCCTCCATCCCACTGGAATGCCAGTGCCCCGGAGTCCCTCCACTTGAGCTCACCTTCCCTGTGCTTTAACCCCTTTCCTTTTCCATTTGCAGCAGGTTAAGTGAGTGTTCACAGTCTGTCATGTCACCTTCATGGAAAGGTATTCATTCTGGGGAATGTATGATATCCCCTTCATCCACACATAGAGAATCAGGGAATCATTATGGTTGGAAAAGCTCGTCAAGACCAACCATCCTGACACTCTTCCAAAATCAGTGGTACTCCAGAGGTAGCACAGCTCCTGTAGGGAGCAGGGAGCCCTGGATATGTTCCTGCCATGTGGGTGAAGCACTCGGTGGCTGCTGGCAGGGAGAGCTGGAATGGATTTCTTCTCCAGTGATTACTGCTGCTCCTTGGCAAAGAGAAATGCTCCCCCGCTTGAACCCTTGAGGTTAAGCCACATCATTCCTGAGTGTCATCCAGCGCTTAAAGGTGCTGTCAAGAAGATGACACAAGAATTTGTTAAGAAACTAATGTTTCCCCTCATCCCCTGCTGTCCCTCAGGGCTCATAGGCACCCGGGCTCAGGAAGTGGTAATGAGAGGGGAAGAATTAAATCACATTCCAGCTGCCCCAGAGCCAGCACTGGGGACTGGCTCCCTCCTTTACCTGGGTTGTCTCCTCCGTGGGGCAGAGGGGGAAGGCAAAAGCTCTGGGCACTTTTTCTGACTGTATCAATGTGTTTAACCCCAATTATTGTAATTTATGAGAACTCAAGAATCTCCAGTGTTTATTCCTTAACTATATTTTGCAGATGAGTGCCTGAGACTTGACCATCCAGTGCTTCCCAACCTGACTCACTGTTGCAAGTGATAGATAATATCAAGATAATAACAGTTTTAAGAGATAGAAAATAGCACATTTCCATGGCTATTTCTAAGAGCTGAGCATGCAAGAAGTGTTTATCCCACCAAAAAGTAGGAGTGAGCCCAGGGAGGACGCTCAGGCTGAAAGGGTCTCCTCTTTCAGAAGCTTTGCTCTTTTTTTCATGTGCAGAGCAAACCATTCATTTTCTCCAGCAAATAATGATGGTTTGGGCTTAAGATTTATGGCATGTCTGTTAGTGTCTTGATGGTAGATATGCAAGGCTATTTGGCTGTTGCCAAAGGTGGAAATTCATAAAGATGAAAGATGGAAGAGTTTCTCCCCAAACAGCACAAAAGGTCATTTGTTTTTTTTACTGAAGATCTCGTGGAGCCGGCGATGCTGTCAATTTGTCTCTCCTCCCCTTTCCCTTGGCACACGTGGTGTGTACATGACTGTGGTTTTATGGGTTAACAAGGGTTCAGGAAAAGTACTTCTCATTTATTTTCTTTCCCTCTCTATTTGTATTTCTCCCCTGACATCTCTCACTCAAGTTCAGCGCCTCCAGCACCTTTGTACCACCTTGCTCCCAGCTGCTTCCCAGGCTCCCTCCCATCCAAATCCTTCACCCCACTCTGAAATTTTTAGGTGGTTTTTGCCCCATTGCTTGCTTAGTCCCCGGGTTCCCCTCAAAAATAGACATATTTCTGTTGGGAAAAAATCCTAAAGTGGGTATTTCAGTACAAGATAACAAGAGTATTAATAAAAATCATATTAATATTAGGAGTAATGATAATAATGATAATAAAGGAACTTCACAGGAGTAATGATAATAATGATAATAAATGAACTTCACAGGAAATCAGGTGTTTTGGCTGAATTTTTCCCACCATCCGGAGTCTCAGGTGGAGCCTCGACAAGCAGTGACACATCCTGCCTGTCCAGAACTCCCCACTTGCAGAGCCTCTCCCTAGATGCTTGGGAGCAGAGATAAACACGGGAATGAGCAATAAACAGAGGTGACCCAGCCAAGCAAAATAAAGGAGGAAAAAGCCCCGATAATTATTTTTGTTCTGGAAAAAACTATTTGAAAACATGCACTGAAGAGCAAGAAAGTGGGATGGAGCTGATGCTTGGCAGCCCCTGGCATGGTGACAGGGGCAGACACGGCCCCAGGACTTCGTCAAGGTCCCTGCATGTCAGGTGGAACTTTTCTGCTCGTATCTTTCATCGCTGAGGATGCACATTGGCTTCCCAAAAAACTGATCTCGTGAAAGGTGGGTGGACTCTAGGAAAGGGGCTTAGCCCTATGCCTCAACCAGACCCTGCATCCAGTTTCAGGAAAAGTGAGACTCGCAGCAGCAGAATCAAAAAATCAGAAGTTCCCCCCTTTCCAGTCTTCTTCTGCTCCAGCAGAAGAGAAGCAGAGGGATGTCGCAGTCAACGCTGGATGCCCCTCTGCCAAAACTTGACCCACCAAATACCTCCAGCTGTGAAGTGCTGTCTCCTCTCTTTTCACAGGGGCTCCTTGTGGCTTTCAGGCTCATTTAATCCATTAAATAGTTGGAATTGCTTCATGAATAGGCAAGAGAGAGCAAATTAGAGGTTTCTTTAACCTTTTCCCACAGCCATTTGGTGTATATTGGCTTATCTGGGCAGAAACCACATCAGCCTGGGAGGGCTGGAAGGTGGGGCCATGTCAAGTGTGTGCTCTGGCACAGAGCAGTTGGTGTTGGGCACTTGATCCCACCATCCCAAAATCCCTGGGCAAGGCAAGCTGGGAACAGTGGATGGATTCTTCTTGCCCAGTTCTTGGAAATTGCAGCCAGAATGTGCTGTGGAAGATGGGAGAGGTTGGAAAAGACATGCAGCAACCCAATAACAACATCAGGTAAGACCTTTTTAAGCAGAATTATTTCGGGTTCTGGCCCCAGGGGTTCAAGTCACGTGTTAGAATGATCTTTAAAGAAAAATGGAAGAATTATGCACTTAGTGAGGGGAAAAAAAAAAGATTGATGGGTAAAACCTCATTTTGCTTCAGATCCATGAGTAACTGACTTCTCGTGGAATATATTCCACAGACTTTTCTGTGCAGTGTCTGTCAGAAGATACCATGATGGCACTAACTTGGTACCAGGAGTGATGGACCATTGCAGGTTTCTTGTCCTAGGGAACTCATGGTCTCAATGGATAAAGCAGAAGGAGAGAAGGAAGCATGGAAAAATGACTCCTGCAAAGCCATGCTCCAAAAGAAGGCTCCAAGACATGACCACCCCCAGGTTTGGTCAGGTGCCTGGAGCATGAGATCAGGAGGAGAGGACACAGCTCTTTGCTGTGTGGGTGGTCACCACATAGACAAGGAATAAGGTGAATACGGCATCAGCTGCCCATGCCATGTCCTTCTTGATCACAGCTCTCCTGCCAGGGAGAAGGGATGGGAAGAAGCTCTTGAAGGATCTCTCCTTTGCCTCACCACTTCCCTCTCTGATGTGATGGACATTCATTTTCCTACCAAACTTTTGGGACAACCATGTTTTTCTGTCTCTTTCCCCAAGCCTGTACACCAAACCTCTGTTCTTCAGAGGCCAGGTGAGAGCCAGGAAGAGCTTCCCTGAGGCGTGGAAACCCTGAGTGGAGCTCTAGTCTTGCCTTCTCCTGGATGCTTTCTGATAACAATGTTTTAATAAAAGATCTGTCACTCAAATATTTCCAAATCATTAAAGAAAAAAGGAATGAAAAGTAATTAGAACCCTGAGCCCAAAGGGGTAATGTAAAAAAACCCCGAAACCTACAACCCAACCTACAACATAGGGGTTCAGAGACCCTAAGCTTGAAGCTGAGCTTCAGAATCCCTCTTGGAATTATTTTCTTGTCCAAAATCCAGAGCAGTCCGTGATTCATAGCCTGATCCTGCTCTACAACAGCAGCTAGTAGGAGGTTGATTCGGGTGTTAAATCCTCTCTCTGTCCTCCGCCATCAGGTTTGAGCTGGGAATGGAGCAGTGGCAGGAGAGCCAGGAATGAGTAAAGCAGCCCAAGTTGGAGCTGATCATAGCCCAGAGCTCTCGTTCCCACTTGGGCAGTGGTCCCACGACACAAGGCCTCTGCCAGCTCTGGGATTCTTTTTGCGGTATGTTGAGAATAGGTGTTTAGCCACAAATCCTTGGCTCTAAGAATCATGGGATCTCCTGAGACCCTTGTTCCCTGGGAGAAGTGAAGAAGTAAATAAATCAGAACATTTCTACCTATTGCAGTAGGTGGAAAATCTGGAAAAGGTGCCATCTGTGAATGAAGAACTTAAGAGACAACCTTTATTGTGTTCAAGTTCTGGCCGCTTTAAAGCTGATCTCATTCTCTGTGGCAGTGAGTCACAGGGGGTTGAATTTGTGTGGGTGGCAATTTAAAAATTTCCTCTGAGTAAGGAGAGCGGGGTTTGGCAAGTGGGCTCTTGGTGCTTTCTCCTCTCCTCCCACACTGGGACAGCATTGCTCCCAAAGGTGGTGGAGTGAATCATTTCTCCTTTTAATGGCACTTCCTCATCTTCATAGCCCAGCTAATTATTGTTTAAAACCCATTTGGCAGATCCCTTCAAAAATGATTTTTGCAAAGAGTTTTTCAGTAGGACAGGAATTTGCGGTTTGGGGGGAGGGGAGTGGAGGGGGGAGGAGTTTCTTTCTCACCTTTCCTCTTGGCCAGGAGCATCTCCTCCATCCAGTGCATGCAGTTAATTCAATGGCGAGAGAAAGAAAATTCTGCTGGGGTAATTAATCAAAACTCAGGGCTCATGTGGGCTCTGTATTGGCCCTCACTGCAACTCGGGCTCCTTCCACTGTCAGTTCATAATGTGCCTCATCCTGTGAAATACAAACTTGGGTGGAGCTTCCCTTTTCATCCCTTTGATTGTTCATCTGGAATCCCAAGGGACTGGAAATGAAATACATTGGCTTAAAGTGATGTTCCCCAGATCAGCAACTGGATCCTGGGAGGATCCCCCAGGGCAGTTTCCACCAGGTGGGAAGAGGGATGTGCCTCCCTGCTGTGCTGACCCCTGCGAAGGCAAGCACATGCTTGAGTCACTCACTCACCTTTATTTGTGTGATGTAGTGCAATAAATCACGTCTGTCTTTCCCAGGCTCCTCCATTCAATCTGGACACTTTTCCATCCCATTTTAAAGCCTGGAGCTGAGCTCCCATCAGCCTGCACTGCCTGGGGACTCATTTTACCTGTTGATAGACATCTGCATTGGCAGCACTCACCCCTGGCAGGTGAAGGTTCCACCTCCTGCCTTGCTGAGAGGTGCAAAAGGGAAAGGACTTGTCCTTTGAGAAGAAAATAGACTCTACTCAGCTTCTTGGAAAGTAATTTCCATTGACAAATAGAAAAATTAAAGCAGGTCATTTATTCCTTGACGAAATCAATGTATTGGGTAAAATTCCCACTGTTGGTAGGACGGGTGTTTATGGTTAAAATGTTTTGGCTTTATCCTTCCAGTCCATTTCCTGTGAAAGAGAATTCAATTAATCACTTCCATCTCATCCTCACAGATGTTATTTATGTTTCTGTCTGGCCCAGTTGGGTGGAAAAACACCATTTTAGGTGCTGTCTGGCAAAACAGCCAACAACATGCCTAGGAATCCCAAAAAATCATGGAATTCCATCCTCTCAGGACACAGAAGTTGTCTAGTTTTGGTTATTTATCAGATTAGCTATTCTGGAATAGTTAACTTTGGTAGGAATGTTTGCATTCTGAGAGAAGTGTCTTTTCCCCCTTTATCTTAACACAACCTAAAAGACGATTTCTCCATATCAGCATTGGGCAACTCCTCACCAATGTGGTTACACACCATTATGCATAGTAATATTTCCTTCTGGGGCTGGATCTTACGCTCCAAGATTTCTAGGTCTTTGACAGTTCACAGCACCTTCAGGGACATGACTAAGTCTTGTTTACTCTCCTTTATAGAGAGAGAGAGGAACTGGTGCAGCAGCCCAGGGGTTTGCTACAAGAGGACCCAAAATCATAGAATCGTGGATTTATTTAGTTGGAAAAATCTCTGGGATCATCAAGCTCAACCATTCCCCAGCACCACCAATCCCATCACTAAATGATGTCCCCAAGTGCCGCATCTACACAGCTTTAATTCACTCCAAGGATGGGGAGTCCACCACTGCCCTGGGCAGCTGTGCCAGGACTGGACAGCCCTTCTGGGGAAGAAATGATTCCTAATATATTACCTGAACCTCTCCTGGCACAACCTGAGGCCATTTCCTCTTGTCCTAAACCATCAGGTTTGTGTGACACCCATGCCCCTCCATCTGTCCCTGCAGATGTGTCCACGGCCCGTTTGGGGTCTCAGGGTGGGGGGTGAGTGAAGAGCAATGATTTCCCCACCCCTCTGAGTTCCTCTGTGCTGTGCCAGGTGATGTCTTGTCCGGTGCCACATGTAAATACAGGCACAAAACAGATGGAGGAGGTTGCCTGCTCTGACTGAGCACAGAGCTCTGTTGTGGTGCCTGTTGCTATAAACACGCTGGTGATTTGCACAAGTATGTGACATTATAAAAGTTCCTGAAAGATTTTATCTGATTGGTTTTGGCTCAAAGCCCTTTATTCACATAGAAACACCAGGTAGAAAGACAATACATGTGTATCCATGTGTATATTTTCAACTTCCTAAGGGCCATCAAATTGGAAAGGGAGTGGGTTTGCTTTACTCAAGAGTTGAAGAAAAGGTAACCCAGGAAAAGCCTTTCCTCTTAAAAAAATACAAATTATAAGTGTTGCTTCTCCCTGCACAGATTGTCTGAGCAATCTGTAATAATCTCTTGCACCTCTGAGTTATTTTGATTTTAAAATATTAGTTCATAACAAATCTTGAGTTGTCAGAACTAAAGGATTGTACAAAATAGCTTCAAGGTTACATAAACAGAGTAGCTAGGAAACAATTCAGTAACACGTATTCATCTGGACAGCAAAGATGTTTATTTTTTGAAGAAATTTTCCACCTGAATACTGACCCTCTTTGTTTTGGGAAATGTTGATTTAATCGGATTGAAATACTTTGTGTCAGGAAGCAGAGGGCAAATGGCAGAGGAGGTAAGGGAGGAGCTGGGGCAGCAATTGCCAAAGGTGTGTTCAAGGAGGTTTTTAATGAGAAGGAACTCGGGATGGGTGGGAGCTGCGAAGGACAAGGGTGTGCTTGGACTGGGGGGAAATAATTGGGAAAAATCAAGCAGAGAAGGTAAGAGCTGCTGAAGGTAAAGAGAAGGTGAGGAGCTGGAAAGATCACCTAAAAGGAAAATCCAGGACAGATTTGGGTCAAAAGAATGGAAGACGAGAATAAATATAAGGGGGACTGGGAATGGGTTCTGGGACTTTGTGCTGGAGGGGGGAATGGATTAGTTCAGCACAGGGGTTCTTTGGAGATAGTGGGTAGAGGAATGACAAGGAAGAGACGATTCATCTGCAGTGGTGAGGGGAACCCATTCCCTCTGTCCTGGCTGGATTTAGGACTCAACACCTTTGTAAAAGAGAAGGATACAGGGTACCCCTGCAGCTGGGTGTAGAAAGGACAGAGTTACGACACTGGTTGTGACCCACTTGTTCTGACAAGCTCCCAGGGCTCCCAGGGAAGGAAAGTGGTGGGTGAAAATCAGAAGCAGCAAATTGCTATTTGCAGTGTGAGATGGAGGAGGCTACACTGGAAGGAGTGGTTGGAGATTGAGGTGAGAGAGCTCTGCACTTAAAATTGCTGTGCTGGAAGGAGGGGGCTGGACTGAAGGTGGAAATAGGAGCAGAAGAGGATGCGAGTGGGAGAACATAGAGCCTGTGGTGGTGACAAAGTGGGAAAGGAGAAGGAGAGGGACAAAGAGGAGGACTGTGATGGGACCAAGCTGGTAAGAAGACACCTGGCAAAATTCTCCATCCTTCAAGGCCCTCTACAATAACCTTCTCTTCCTGGAACAGGAAATCTTATTGTACCAGAGCATATGCCAGAGCAAGCTGCCCCTCTCCCCAAATATGAACATTATCCTGCTAAATTGACTGGGATCAACAACAGGAGGTGCTTCTCACAGTGTCCCTTCTGAGCCAAGGCTCCAGCTGCTTTCTTTCTTCATCGTTTTCTGGGATATTTTTTTCCCCAGCTGCAAATCTGCATTCATTAAATCAATGTCAGCACAGCTTCTTAGATGCTTACAGGAGTTGTGTATTCACGCTGACCCTAATTCAGCAAAACACTTAAGCACATGTCTGACTTTGAGCAACTGAACAGGGCTACTGTGTAATTAAAGCTAAACATAACTTGGTGTCTCGTTTATTGAGGGCCTACTCAACTAATTAGTTAAACATTCCATGAAAAGTCACCAAGATCCTTAATGAAGCAATGCTCCACAAACAGCTGCTGTGGGACTCTGCCCAGGTCACATTATCTTGTTTGCAGTTTAGATGCCTGAAATATCTCTTTTTTTTTTTTTTTTTTTTTTTTCACGTGTCTGGAGTTTAGTGTTCATCAGATACCCTCCCTCCTTCCGCAGTGAGGTACACTAAAGCCACCAAACGTTAATTGATTTAAATCCACATGGTACCTACCAGGTAGATGTGGTAAATCACAGTTGTCAGGTAATTAAACACAACTCGTAAATCACATTAGAGCATGTGAACCAAGCATTCAGTGTCAATGCTTTTTAATTAATGTTGTAAAACAATATTTTGGGCTTAGATCAAGTTAGCGGGGTGAGTAACATATCAAATTATGGGTAATAAAGCATGAGCAGTAAGAATGGCACTAGGAACCAGTAGCCTCTGTGATCCGAAATACCGCAGTTGCACCCCAACAAGTGGCCCAGCCTTGGAAGGCGGAATGCAATGTTATTGGAGGGGGATTAAGACTGGGCATTAGACTTTCATTGCTCTTGTAACGCTGGATTAATTAACCAGAAAGCAGAATTATCTGCCCCCGAATCCATCACCTGCTAAAATGTACCAGCGGGTCATGAAAGATTAGTCTTCGGAGGGAGGGAGGGAGGAAGGGACAGGGAGAGGGAGAAAGGGAAGGAGGGAAGAAGGGAGGAAGGGAGAGAGAGAGGAAGAGAGGGAAGAAGGGAAAAAGAAAGGGAAGGGACACTGGCTCTGTCCTTCCTTGCAGTGTCGATGTCTGTGTTGGTGGTGGGTTCCCCAGCCCTGGCAGTGGCAGGAAGGGCAGCCTGCAAGAAAAAAGGTGATTTATAACATGTAAGGAAAGGGGCAGATTTTGAAACCAGCATGAAGGAGTGGGGTGTTGGTAGGTGAGAGACTTCATGCGACACCAGAAATCCAACCATGACTTGAACTCATCCCACAGCATGGGCAGCACATGAGAGAGGATTCTACCCATCTGCTCTGAGGAGACCCCTCCTGCAGAACTGAATTCGGCTCTGCGACCCCAAACAGCAGGGGGATGTGGAGCTGCTGGAGCAAGTCCAGAGACAGGTTGGGATTGTCCAGCCTAGGGAAGAGAAAGCTCCAGGGAGAACTTAGAGCCCCTTCCAGTGCCTGAAAGGGATCCAAGAGAGATGGAGACAGACTTTGTACAAGTGCCTGGAGGGACAGGACAAGGGGGAATGGCTTCACGCTGACAAGAGGGCAGGGTTAGATGGGATATAGGGGAGAAATTCTTCCCTATGAGCGTGGTGAGGCCCTGGCAGAGGTTGCCCAGAGAAGCTGTGGCTGCCCCATCTCTGGAAGTGTCCGAGGACACATTAGACAGAGCTTGGAGCAGCCGGACCGTGGCAGGGAGATGGAACTGGATGAGATTTAAGATCCCTTCCAGCACAAACTATTCCAGGATTTTAAGTGTGATACCATGTTCAGAAGGCAAACTCTGGTGCTTTTGAAAATCCTGTGCTTATTTTCCTGCCAGATGGATCAGCAGCTCAGAGCAACTTTCCTGCAGAATGATGGGGTGACCAACCTGGTTCAGTGGCACTGGAGATACTCCAGGTTCCGGATGCCACGAGGGAGGCAAAGCCCTTATGGGCCCAGATGGATGCCTGGGATGCCAAGGGTGAAAGTCAAATGTTGAGTGGCACACCCCAAATCCAGCAAACCCGTTTGTGATGTCCTGCCCAGGTTACAGTAAATCCCCCGCTGTGCATAGGGATTTTGGGGTGGGTTAATGAGTGGAAAACCTTTCCTTAGTGGATGTTTGCTGGGGCAAACAGCCCATGACCATTTATGGTCTAGATATCCCACTTGGTACAGGAATGCTGGGAGTCTGGGATAATTGAATTATGTTGCATTTGAGAATTATTAAGCAATCAAGTTGAAAAAAAAAAATTGCAATGTCCTTTTAAAAAAAATGAATGCTTAGTGTTAACAGCCCTGATTTTTCACCAAAAGCTTCCTTTCTCAAGCAGAAATCCTTGTTGATAAGTCAGGGCTTTGCTGATAAAGCCATTAGCTCTAACTTTCTTAAAAGCCACTGTTGCAGAAAAAGCCTCAAATGCTGAAAAAGGATCAATCTGAGCCCTTCAAAATGCTTAACTTTCATATTATGATCTTCTTGTTTTCCCCACGAAAGAAAAAATTTCATCTCTAAGTCAGTTACTTGTTTCCTTCTGTCCACTTCCAAACTCTCCCATGCTTTAAAAACCTGTCCTCTTCCCACAGAGCATTTTAATTCCATCAGGCCAGCATTTCCCAAAATAATGAGCATTTCTAAGGGCTGTTAAGCTGGTCTCCTATTTAAATTTACATTTAATTGGTTTCCTCATCTCTTCTTTCCTCTTCTCACTCAGCCATTTCATTATCAAAAGTACCCAGATAGTCTTTATAACCCCTTACATACAAATTATCTGTACTTTATTAAGGATTAAGGTTTACCTAAACCCCACTATTTCAGTCACATATCCATTACATCACTCTGAATTTGTCTTAAAAGTGCTTTTTGGCTTGCTGAGCTCCCCGTGGGAGGAAGTTTAAGTTCAGACCAAATTTATCGTGTCCTAAATGCCTGGTTGGAAGGAACCAACATCGTCACTCAAGATTTCCTGCAGATCCCTGTGATTTAACAGGGCTTAAAGTCCACCGTTTAAAATTCCTAGGCATTCATTGTGCAAGCGAAATCCTGATCCAGTGATGTTTGTAGGTAAATTTTAGTTGGTGGCTCAGGAGTGGGTTTTGAGGCAATGCAGGTCCTTTGGAGTCAGGAGGGATGCGATGCTGTTCCAAATTAGAGTGGACTTGTTTGGAAGGGACATGTCCATGAATCCTGGCTCTGGAACTCTCCTCTTCCCTCCCTTGCAGAGCTTTGGCCCTCCTGCCTTGCTCCTCACTCCTTTTCCTCTTCTCCCTCTAAATAACTGCTCTGGGTCGTTGGTTTTCACCCTCATTCCTCAGAGCTGCTTGACTGGTCCTCCCACTTGGGGGAGAAGTGGGAATAAAAAGGCTTTGTGTGTTTTCCAGAGGACTGTCAAAGCCCCATGGCATAAATATTATTTGCCTGAAAGGGAAAAGGACTCTAGAAAAAAAGGTAAATAAATATTTTCTTCTCCCTCTCTTACACCTTTGTTTTGCTCCTTGATGTGTTTGTTATACAAGCCTGGTGCTCACTTACTGCTTGTCTTGCTAAGGGGTCTTGAACCATTTTCCTGTTCCCTTGACTTTTTTGTTTGCTTATTCTTTCAGTATCCTTGGGTGAGGAAAAGGTGAACAATCCTCTGGCTTTTGAAATGCTTCTGCAGGACAGGTTGGACAGGTCTTGGACCAACCTGGTCTAGTAGAAGGTGTCCCTGCCCATGGCAGGGGGTGGAACTGGATGGGCTTTAAGGTCCCTTTCAACCCAAACCATTCTCAGGGATGCTTGGGGAGGCTGGCCAAGAGCCTCTGTGTTTGAAGAGCTTTTCTCTCAGGTTCATTGCTCACCTTGATTATAATGCTGCAGCTGGATGTTGTAATTAGGAGGCGTCGATTGAGACACATCCTAATACTGTGGAACAGACAATATAGGGCTTGGAGAAATAAGTTTTAGGTTGTTCCCTGCATTTCCACTGTTCCTTGTCCTATTCCAGGCACATTTTCTATTTTTTTTTCATGGGCACAAAAGACTGGAAAATAATTGTGAGCAATAGCTGCTTTTGTCCTTTCATTCTCTCTCCACCTTGCACATGCAAAGGCGGTCTGCTCCCTCTGCACTCCCCTTCTGAAGAGGGATTTGCTTGTTTGGGTTTGTGTTGTCTCAGTGCTTGGCACAGAGGGTGTCTAAGGCTTTATGAGTTCCACAAGAAATATCATAACTCATAGGGCTACTAATGCTCACGTAACTCCAAGAACTGGGGTATGAGGAGAACACCTTTCTGCCACAAGCTAAGCATTGTTATCAGAAGTTATGGCAGCACCACTGCAGAAATGTAGGTGATTCTGCGGCAGAAATGTCATGCTGGGACCTCTACTCTCATTTGTATTCTCCTCCATTTTCCTGCGCTTTTCCCTTCTTTTTTCTTGTTTGCTCCACATCCCCTGGCAGCAAAGCAACGAAATAAATCAGCCCTGGTGGCATTTCCTCTCTCCTCAAGAAGGGATGTTAAGCCTCCTGCAACCTGCCAGCTCAGCTCAAAGGCAGCAGGACTTGGGGTGTTGTATTTAAACTGCCAGACGGCAGGGTTAGATGGGATATAGGGGAGAAATTCTTCCCTGTGAGGATGGTGAGGCCCTGGCACAGGCTGCCCAGAGAAGCTGTGGCTGCCCCATCCCTGGAAGTGTCCAAGGCCAGGTTGGATGGGGCTTGGAGCAACCTGGGCTAGTGGAAGGTGTCCCTGCCCAGGGGAGAGGGTGAAACTGGATGGGCTTTAAGGTCTCTTCCAACCCAAACCATTCTATGATTCTATGTCACCACTTCTTAAAAGGGGTGAAATGCTCAACTACAGGTTGGCACTAACCTCTTATGCAAATCCTTAGGGTGGGTTCAATATCACAACAGATATTTTTTTTGTCCCGTGAGTCAAAGCAGCAATTTGGGAGTGCTGGAGGTTGGGCACGACTCGTCCCCTGTGTACGTCACACCTCGCCTGCGCTTTCCAACTTCCATCTGCCATAGGGCTCGACTAAATACCTCACAGAGCCTAATTGTTCTTCCACAGCACTAAATAATTCACACCCCAGGGCTTCACTGTTCCTGTGCACCAATTTCCCCATTGCACTTCAGAGCTTCCTGTGGGTTCTGTGGGCACTATTCATGGAAATGGAGGAGTGGGGACAGATAGGGCAAGAGGGAGTGACTTCCCCCCTTTCCCTTCCCACTTTCCAAGTCCGTCTCTCTCCAGGCACACACACTGGGGCAGTTCACAGTGATCTAGGTGAGGAGCTGGCAGAACAGAAGCCCAAATCTCAGTTACCTTCCTCCTTGTCCGTTTGCACAGGATCCTTATCTCCCTCCGTGTAACTCTCTGTATTTAATTATACGTAGTGATAATACTTCACACACTAAGTGCATTATTAAGCAATTCCTAAGATAAGTAGCTTTCTGGATCCCAAATTATGATTAGATATTGGCAATCAAGCTGTCTTTCACTCTTCCTTCTGGGGCTGGCCTGCCAAAGACAGGCTTGTTCGGGTAGGTGAGACACGAGACCGGTGTGAGAAGGAGAAATTTAGATAAGAGACTGTTCATGGGTAAAAGGTTTAGTTGGCCACACAGGGCTCAATGAAGCTTGTTCAGACATGGAGCTGGGGGTTTCTTTGCTGTTCCAGGCTGGCCAGGTGCAGCCAAGTGTCCTCCACAAGTGTTACACAGCCTAATCCATCGTTTGACTTGTGGCAGCCACGTAGATCTTGCAGCTCTTAAGTTTTGTGGTTTCCCATGCAACCTTTGCCACGGCAGGCAGGATGGGAGAGATTTCTTCTGGCAGCCAGGCTGGGGTGTTGGGTTTGTTGCAGCTTCACGGTCTGAAATTGAGGATCAGTGGAAATTAGTTTCTTCCATTTCTTTGCATAGTTTATGCTCCCTGGTCCTCTGACTATGTCTGCTGAGCTCCTCTGCTCCCTCCCAGTATATAGAATCCTAGAACAATTTGGGTTGGAAGGGACCTTAAAGACTACCCAGTTCCAAACCCCCTGCTACGGGCAGGGACTCCTTCCTCTAGACCAGGTTGCTCCAAGCCTTTTCTTACCAGTGCTAGGAAGATGAACTGAAGGCTTTGCAAGTTGGTAAAGGCTTTGGCAGCACACAGTGCTTTAGTTTGTCTAAGTGGGCTTCTCCTTGCCTTCCTATTTTATCCCTCCCAAATGTAGCAGGGGAGGGATGAGGGCCAGCGGAGTGTGATCAGGCTGGCAGAGGAGCTCCCTGATATCCAGCAAGGGGGTGTGACCAGGCTCCATGGTCAGCGCATCTCTCGTGGCAGTCTTCCCTCTTTTGCCAACAGCATTTCTGGTGCCATCTCAAGTTATCTCTGTGAAGTTCCCTCATCCAAGTGATCCCCCACCCAGCATACAGGCGTGGGATCGCTGTTCTGCAATGGCCAAAGGATTATGGGGGCTGCTTCTAATTCTGTGGAGGAAAATGCTGTTTGTAAGTGTAATTGAGAGGGTGGCTTTAGAGTTGATGACTCTAAGCTCATGTTTTAGATGGATCGTGTTTCACCTCTTTCAAAGCATTTAAGAGCTTACCAGAAAAACAAATGTCATTGCTCAATCTGTGAAGTGTCTATAATGCAACTTGCTGTGTCAGTTCGTTCCCTCCAAGACGCAGTGGAAACAGATTTCTTCTGCTTTCCAGGCCCTCCAGAGGTCACAGCTGCCCCCACCTTCAGTGTTAATGCATATATGTGTGTATTTGTGTATGTATGTAAGGTGCATGGGTCCATGTACCTGCTAAGAGTGCTTTCATCCACTCTCCAAATATTCCTGGTGAAACAAGTACATAGTCTTAGCTATTTGTAGGAGATCTTTAATCTTAATTTCGCTATATATGTGCCTCTGTGATTTGCAGAAGGACAGACTGGCTCAGTGCAGCTGAACAGTCTGTAGAGCAGGTTTTTTCCCCCCATCTTGATATTCAGTCAGGATTAGTTCAGTCCTGACATTTGCACTTGAATGTGTGGGAGCAGCTTAGATAACCCCCAACCTCTAGATCTTTCTGCCCTCTATTGAACCATTGTCACATCTGACTGTAAAAAATGTGTAAGAGATTCTAAAAGAGGATGGGTCTAAGTTAGATATTGGGAAGAAATTCTTCCCTGTGAGTGGCCTGGCACAGAGAAGCTGTGGCTGCCCCTAGATCCCTGGAGGTGTCCAAGACCGGGTTGGGCTTGGAGCAACCTGGTCTAGTGGAAGGTGTCTCTGCCCATGGCAGGGGGTGGGACTGGATGAGCTTTAAGATCTCTTCCAACCCATACTGCTCTGGGATTCTGTGTACTGCGGCTGTCCAAACTTTAGGTACCTTTGTAAATCACTTGCAGTGCCTGCAGCTTGCAAGTATTAAACAGGGATTAGGGGACAGAAGGGCCAAACGCCTTAAATTTGATGCTGAATTTGCTGCTTGAAGATGATTTGCAGATTTGGAAGTGAAGACGTCTCTGGCAAAGATCAGCAATGTCCCTGGTAAGGCATTTCTTGCTCTCTTGAGGATTAATTTTAAAGTGGAAGAGCCCTGGTCTGGCCGTATGTTTATCCAGCAGTCAAGACCGGGTCCTGCCATGCACCTGAGCTCTGCACACCCAGCACTTCGTGCCCCAGCACCACCCTCCCTGCTCCGTGTCCCCGCACAGTTCCATCATTACCTCCCTTAATGAAGGAGCAGTTCGCTGGCAAGCAAATCATCAGGTTTCACACCCCGCTTCCCTTTGGGAGGAATAACAATTGTGAAACAGCAGGGAAGGTGAGAAGATAGAGCTCAAAGAGCTGCACTAATGCTCCCCAGAGTGCCAACAATAATACATTTTCTGCCTTAATGCCTTGCATTTTGCGAGCGCATTTCGTTGTGCCTCTCACGGCATTCTGCAAACGTTAATTAATTACAGTTTCATTACATCTCTGTTAGATCCATTTATTTATAGATGAAGAACTTTCCATCCCCAAGTGCTCTGGAATCTGTTAATCACCTGAAGGCAAACAGCAGGCCTGGAGAGACAAGCTTTGCAGTGAAAACGCTGGGGATAAACACAAAGATGTTATTGTGAGCAAGGCTCTGGGTTAGGAATTCAGTTGGGATTTGATTCCTGCTTCTGCAAACCATGTCACCTCAATCTTGCCATGGTGTAAATGGACATGTTTTTTGGAGAGGATGATGGTGCTTTGTCTCATCCCCTGCCCAAAGTACTGTGCTGTGCTCTCCTAATGTGCTGTGGCACAAATTAAAACAGATTAATTTGAACCACAGCTGGGACAGTAATTTCCCACACCACTGGTTCATCCCTGGCATGATAGTCTGTGATATGATAGCCTTTTTCTCTCCATCTCTCACTTCGCTGTTTGCACTGAAAGGTCTTTGGGATGAGAAGAGGCCATTCCTTATTCTGTGCTTACACAACATGGAAAATAGTTTTGGGTTTCTTTCTCCATGGTACCATTTGCTGCTTTAATCTTTCCAGCTTTGAGCACTGAAGGTGGGGAATATCAGTTGGAGAAGTTTTGGTTGATGGTGAGCGGTGAGGCAGGCAAAGGTAACAGCAGGATTATCTGGGTTGACTTTATGTCATCTCCTTGCCACAGGAGTTTTAATTCCCAGGTCAGCAGGGTTTGTTGAGCTGCACAGCGCAGTTGCATCTGCAAAGTACCCCCCAACTGTCAGACTGGGCATCACTACTGAATTTGGGAACAGGTTTAACACCCTTGGCTTTCTCACAGTACTCAGGTTGTGCTGGAAGTTAGCTGACCTGGTATTGCCCTGATCCCCTCACTGCCCAAGAGGCTGGATCATTACATGGACATGTTTCTCCAGGCTCTGGAGAAGTCCCTGGAGAGAAAGCGAGATGCTGGGATAAATCCAGCTGCACACCTGGGAGCAGGTTTCCAGCCAGGCAGAGTGGTACCCAGGGTTGGCCCAAGGACTGGGCAGAGCAGAGGGTCTAGCCGTGCCCTCACTGCTCTCATTTCCAGCCTGGTTCTCCTCCAGCACCAACAGGCCTCAATGCAGACACCCTGAGAGGCACCACAGAGGAGCAATTAGCTCCTGTGAAATTTTCCACCATTAGGAACAATGGCTGGCTTAGTTCTCATCTGATTGAATTAATGATATTCTAACAAGTGACGTTTTTTCCTTTTAAATTCTCTCATTTGGAAGGAATTGCTTGTTGTAAATTACACTTATAAAAATTAGGCTGGTGTTTTGTATTGTTTACAACAAGCACTTCAGGGTTATGGATGTTACTCATTGATTTATAATGTTTAATTCTTCTCTCTTTCTTTCCCCCTCCTTTGAGCTGTTCATAAGTCAAGCAGCCCTGTCAAACCTGTGTCAACATTTCACTCAGCCTGCAAGTTGCAGGCAAGTTGGGACAGTGGATCTTATAGAGAAGGCTGACTCTTCTCCTTCACTGTCTTTCCCATTTTGATGAAACAATAAAAAGGTGAGGCTGGCACTTGTCAGTTATTTCTGAGTCACTTTTCGTTAGGCCTTTTTCAAACACTTCAGAGAACAATGTTGGAGGCAAGTCATCCAAACAACTCATGTTCCCGCTTGTGCACTTTTGGGTTAGGGCAGCAGCTGCCGTGGAATTACACTGGGAGGCTCAACAGGTGTCTGATGGTCCTGGACCAGATCCGGATCATGTCAGGTAGCCTTATCCTGGCAGCCTCCTCTTCACCACCAACCTGGGGTCATCATTTCAAAAGCCTGGGGAGGTGGTTGGGTTTTCTTAAAGGGTTCTCCAAGAACTGATGGGACTTCCGGGAGTGTCCAAAGTTGGGTAGAGTCCCTGGGGATTTGCAGGTGACTCAGAGCTGGTGCCAGGGTAAACCCCGAGAGAAGGAGGATTTAAGGAGTTTTAGTGACCAGCACAGAATCCTAGATTGCATTGAGTGGGAAGGGACCTCAAAGAGAATCTAATTCCAACCCCCAGCACTGTGGTTCCAACATGAGTGTTTCAACATTGTGAAAGTGGTCTGCAGTGTAAGGGGCTGACATTTGAGGGAAATTAATGGGAATTAGGGATTGAAGGTCCTCTGAGAGCCTCTGGCAGCAACTTGCTTAGTCATAGGATAAATTAGCTCCTTTGGAAAACTGGGAAGAAAACCTTCCTTTCCCCAAACATGCTGCTAAGAAACAGCATAGGTCTGGCAAAGAATATCCAAAAATATGGGTGGGTTGTAAAATTCCCTGCATCAGGTCAAAACTGAGCATTTTCAGCCATTTCCTCAGGTCAAATATCAGGGAGCTGCTGCGCCCTCAACATTGAACTGTCATTGTGAGAATTCCCAGTGCCTGACCTCCAAAAGTCAAAAGGTTAGTAGTGATGCTCCACAAAATCCATCCTACAGGATGAACACGGATGTTTCCACTGAGATTGAATGTAAAATGAACAACCATGTCAGCAGGGATGGTTGTCCCCCATTTCTCCTGCCCGTCTGCTCTGTACCCATGTCTTTATCCATGCTTTGGAAGGAGCAAGGCGTCACATCAAGCCCAAAGTGCCTGGTGGATGCCGGTGTATGTGTGTGTGTGTGTGTGGCTATCTGGGATAATTCCTGCCCACACCATGCCTACACCAGGCGGTTTTACTAACCGGCCCCTTTGCTAAGCAGTAGGGCTCGCCCAGTTGTAATAACAAAAGTAGATAAATACGTTTTAATGATCTAATGGTGGTAATTAACAATGCTGAAATACAGATGTCTCCCCAAAGAGCTCACGAGGCGGCTGATTGCATAAGCTGCCCCATTATGTGGATATGAGTTGATTATTAAAAGAAAACATTTAGCTAATGCAGAACAGGATATTCATCTGCTATTACATAATGGTAATAAGCAACTGAATCCAGGCAGAAACAGTCTTCCAGCCCTTACCAAATACCGAGTGAAGTGCATTTATGGCCTCCACTGTGAAATAGTCCTCCGTGTTTTTCCAAGAAGAGGAGAGATCTTTCAAGAGATAATAAATAAAATAGACTCTAGTTGCTTTAACATGAAGCAAGATGAGTCCTCAGGATTAGTTTGGATTAGTCTGTTGCCAGTGGCGTGGAGCTTTGGCACTTGGCCATTTATTCACCTAGAAGACGTACAGCTAATTGGAAAAGCACCTGTGAGGAGATGTAGCTCACCACCTGCACTTTGCTGAAATAAAATAAGCCTACATAACTGACTACATTATCTATTAGTGTTATGAAATCACCTTGAGGCATTTTAATATTGTTGTTGTTGTTGTTATTATTATTATTATTATTATTATTATTATCATCATCATCATCATCTCCTCTCCCCCCTCTACTTTCTGAAGCTTTTATGAATCAAACTTTGGTCTCCTGCTGTTTCCTTGGAAGCCCCAGGATTTTGCCGCTGTATCAAGACCAGGACTGCTCTGACTGACTTGCTTCTCCCTGCAGGGGAATCCTAGGAAATTAATCCTTCTTGATAGGGAGAAGAAATACTTTGATATTTAATTCCTTTTTCACATGGGACCCAGCCTCCTCCCGGTCTCTACCTTTTTCCCCCCAAAAAAGTCTGGTAGGAGTCTTTTGAGTACCCTACTGGTTGTTGGGATAATCTAGAGCCTCATGATGACAAAAAAATCTACTTGTTGGCTTTTTTATTGACCCTGGCCAACAGCACAGGGTGGACTCTGCCCAGACACTGTTGGCAGAAGCTGTTGGGACCTTGGTGCAGTTGGCTGGTTTGGGAGTGGGCGGGTTCCCCGCCTCGCAGTGAGCACGTTGGAAAACAGATTGGTCACGTGTAGGAAAACCTGGTGCCATAAATTGCAAAATCTGCGTGTAACGGAGGGTGACAGGCAGGTGGTCACAGGGACTTCCGTGTTTAGGACAGCCCTGCTCCTGGCAGTGCATTAAAAAACCACAGAGGAAAACCTCTGTTGCTGCATAACTGCAAGGGAAGTAAAGACAGAGCTGGGAAGAAGAGCCATCAGAAATTCCTCTTGTTTTATCTTCTCCACCTCCTGGCATCTTTGCCACAAAGTTGAACCAGGCTCAAATCAAATCATCTCAGTGTGTCTGCAAAATAAACCCCAAAAACTGATTAAGAGTTTCAGGGCATTTCCTTGGCTTTTGCACATCCTGATTATAGAGGAAGGAAACCTGAAGTTCCTGTGGTCAGAGACACCATGCCAAAATATGAGCCTGGTTTCCAAAAATTCAGAAGCCATGTTTATTCCCAAATTATCCAAAGTGTTTAGCTTTGGTCCAGTCATGAAACTTTCACCCTCATGGGCTTCAACTTGACTGAGCAAACCCAGTTGTTCTTTGCCATTTTGCATCATAGGGAGGAAAGTGCCTAATTATTGTCCCTGGCTGTTAATTACTGCAGTTCTGTATCAATAATTACTGATGTTACTGCACAAATCATTGTGTTACTTTTGGCCAAAAATAATCAGTGTCAGTGGGAGGATTGGTTTAAGTCCTTTTAGTCAGTGAAAGAGAGCAAGACAGAGAAGCCTCCTGCTCATGGCATGGAGTGTATGGGCAGGCCTGAGGATGGTGAGTTTGCCACATGAGAGAGGATGCAGAGTGGAATTTTGGGTTGAAAGCATAGCAAACAGGTCTCTGCAGACACCTGAGCTCTTTGAAGCACTGAACTTGCTGAAGTGGCTCCAGTGGGTGCCCAGAGAAGGAAATCTGAATTTTTTCCTCTCTTGCATTAGGAAAAAAAAAAGGTTTTCTGCAAATAAATTATTTATCTGTGAACAGGTCAGCCCTGGCTGGGGAACCTAGTTGACGTACTCTTGTCCCATGGAAGGAGATCATACAAAGTCCCACCTGTTGACTCACTGGTTGGACTGAGATGGTGGCCTTAGTGCAGCTCTTTGAAGTTCAGAGAAGAGCTCCAGTGGGGAAGAGCCTCCAAATCCACCAGGCACCTGGATAAAAGGGTTATTGCCACATAGCCTGAGAAGTCCTAATGGGTGAGGGATCCTCTGAGATGAATGGTGCTTGGGTGTGCTCACTGGGGGTCTGTAGGGAATTACTGTTCACCTCAGTCTTGTGCCCAGCCAGTGCCGTGATGGCCCTGGCTTGGCTCTGCTGCTAGCTCTCCTCTGGACAGGGCCATTCCTGGGAAATGCGTGGAGGTGCCCTTCTGCCCAGATATGTGTGCATGTGGCAAACTTCAGTTTAGATCTGGATTAAAACATATTCTGCTTCTCATGTCCCTCTGAGTTTGCATTTTGTGGATTGCACCTAGATATAGTAGGCAAGAACACCAACAGTATCCCCAGGGGATCAGCCTTGCACAGCTAATCCTATCCCAGATATGTGGGCAGGACTCAGAATCACAGAATGGCTTGGGTTGGAAATGACCTTAAAGCCCATCCAGTTCCACCCCCTCCCCTGGGGAGTGACATCTTCCACTGTCCCAGGTTGCTCCAAGCCCCATCCAAACCGGCCTTGGACACTTCCAGGGATGGGACCGCCACAGCTTCTCTGGGCAACCTGTGAACCACAGCACAAGGTGCCCAACACAGGTCTGTAGAAGACACCAGTGGCATCTCAAGGTACATCCAGGCAGGAAATCAGAGGTGATTAAGCTTTAGCTGTGCTGAATTAAAAGAAGAAGGCTGCAGGGAGATCTTAGAGCCCCTTCCAGTGCCTGAAGGGGATCCAAGAGAGATGGAGATGGACTTTGGACAAGGGATGGAGGGACAGGACAAGGGGGAATGGCTTTCCACTGGCAGAGGGCAGGGATAGACGGGATACTGGAAAGGAATTCCTGGCTATGAGGGTGCTGAGGCCCTGGCACAGGTTGCCCAGAGAAGCTGTGGCTGCCCCAACCCTGGAAGCGTCCAAGGCCAGGTTGGACAGGGCTTGGAGCAACGTGGGACAGTGGAAGGTGTTCCTGACCATGACAGTGAGTTAAAACAAGACAATCTCTAAGGTCCCTTCCAACCCAAACCATTCTGGGATTCCAAGATTACCAGCAGAAAGGTGGCTGCAGCAAATCCATTTAATCCAGTGTTTGCATCCCATCTCTGGGACAGTGAGGTGCTCATGGCCAGTGTCCACCTTGCAGCTGACCTGCTGAGTTGCCATGGCTCTTCTCCATCTTTGATACTTGGATGTCACCTGCATCTTGGGGCAGATCCACAGCTACCAGGAACTGACTTAAACACACACAGAAATTCAGGCCTTCATATCAGGGAGACTAGAACCAAGCACCATGGGCTAAATATTCCATAACTTAACCCCCTGCCATTATTGTGCTAGTTCTTTTCTTCCTGAGGCTCCTAAGTATTTTTGCTGTCATTATTTTAATTGACCTCTGGAAAAAGAACAGTATCAAAACAGGAGCTCAGATTACTGAAGTTATTACCCTATGTGCAGTGAGTGATTATTTTATATGTAGAGAGATATAGGTATGTATAAACTTTTTTTTTCTGCAAAGGCAGCAGTTCAATAAATAATTAATGTTTCTCAATCCTGTAGCTATTTTTCTTGCTGTAAAAAATTAATTGGTTTTCCATCATCTGTTTCCCTCTGACCTGGAGGTATCTGGCACGGCGGCAGTGCCCCTGCTTAAACACGCTCCTTGTAATCTTTGTCATGCCCATGGTGCAGAATCTGGGGGATAAACAAACTAATCAGAGATATTCAAGGCACCTCCAGGAAGATTTAGTCATCGTAACACTTTGCGCTTATGCAGCATCCATCCGTCTGGGAATAATTAAGCCTCTCAACCCCCGATGAGGTAAACGCTGTGCTCACTGCTATGACGGCTGGTAAACAGAGTCACAGAGAGGTTACATGGTTTGTCCCAGACCACACACAAAGGCAAAATGGTTCTGAGGTAGAAAGTGCTTTTGCACCACCAGTTCACAAAAAGTAACTGAAATACGGAGGTGGATGAGGTAAAATGATTAAGAGATCCCAGACAAGCCTGCAGTGAATTAAGGACTAGCTTCTGCTCTCTTGGCTGGTCATGCACCCACGACCTGACCCACAGCTTCCTCTCCTTCAGTGGGAAACAACCAGGGACACATGGGCTCCGTGGGAGCACAGGCCCTGACCCCCCTCCCAGGAGTTATCAGGGTCAGTGTGTTCATGTCACACAACTAATCCCCCTCACAAGCCCTTGCTTGAACCTGGGGCCTATTTGGGCTTCACATTTGGAGCCCATTGCTGCTTAATTCTCTCACTCTTAGCCCCAGTCCTGCACCACAGCAACTTGTGCCAGACCCAGCAGCACTGAGGAGCTCTGGCAGGAAGGTGACATTTACTTATCAATAAGCATGTTTCATTTAATTTTTTAGAGAAAAAGGTATTTTGGGAGGAAAAAATTACTTGTTCTCACTGCCTGTCCACTTTTTTTCAATGCTTCAAGGCTGCTTTGGTCCCAGTCCGTTCCCCAAAACATTTCTGGTCCCTGCTCTTCCTTTGTAAACGCTGTCATCCTTTTGATCTTCTGTGTCCTTCAACTTTCAACCCTTTTTGACCCAAATTTTGCAGGTTGGTGAGGGAAATGGGAAGCCCTTAAGGTCTCTCAGTGCTGTCTCTGACAGCCCTCAGGTGTTCACTGCAGGGTGACTTTGAAATGTCGTGTTTTCTCTCAACTTACTTTTCCTCTCGGCCGTGGGCGGATGCTGAGCATCCCCTTCACCAGGTGGCATCCATAAATCATCCCCAAGCGCTCCTTCCCCTCTCCCAACAGCAATGCTTTGCCTGAAGCCTTTGCCTTCCCCTGGAGCATCCCCTGGATGCAGGTCTGGAGAAGGAGGAGGAGGGGAACAGCTAGCTGTAGCAATGAGCTGCTGCCCCCGTTTAACAGGGAAAACCGTGGAACTGCAGGGAGAAACTAAGTGCTGGAAAGCTGGAAAATGTGACATTTGCACCTAATAATTCATGTCCTGGTTGCTTTCCATCAGCTGCAGAGAGTTAGGCTTGGGGTCCAGTGTCTCCGATGTCATAGCTACCTCCATCTCCTGTGTCTTCAAGTGGTGGCTGAAACTGCCATCACTCCTGTTGCTTTACCAATGTCGTGGAACTTAAAAATGGGATGAAAGGTGCTGTTTGAGGCTCCTGTGGTCTTGCATTAGCTGGCCCTATCACTCCCATTTCTTGTGGGAGACCGGAGGGCTGAGCTTGCTGTGGTGCCTGGGCTGAGGAAAGCAGCTCGCTGTGCTTTGCCAGGGGGATTCACCGGTTGTTTGTGCAGGGATTGAGCCCGAAAGAGTTAATTAATGGGGAAACAAGAGCCAGTTCAGCCTAGGGGAGCCAGCAAGTACAAGCATTTTCCTAATATGAAGCTTTGTTTAATTACATCTGATGAAGGTTTCAGTGGGAGCCACCACTGTCATTGCGTTTTCTGGAGGAAATTCCTTCCCTTTGATTTGTAATCTGCTCACATCCCTACCAGCCAATCTTGTAAAAACAGCCCCATGGGCTGTAAAATCAAATGGAAAATGTAGGCTTACATGGCACAGCTCAGGTCTGAGCTGAAAGTGCAAGATAAGGAGGGCAGGAAGGTTACTAGGTAAAGATTCATGCTCCAAGTTGTCTCTGCATGTGTCCAGACTGAACTCACACAGATGTCTGGACATCAGGTCCAAAGCCCACCACTCATGAGACCCACAAATTCATCCGGATGGTCCCAGTGTCCCCCAGCCCCACGGGAATAACAGAGTTGCCCAGTGCGGGCACTAGGAATTGAAGATGTTTTGTGTCACCCCACACAGCAAAATTTCATCAGCCTCATCTTTAAAGCAGAGCTTCAGCCTGAGACATCTCTGTAAAGCTGATTTGGTGGGGGCTGAGGCTGATTCAGAGCACAGATATGGTGGCAGAAACACAGACCGGTTTGGGTTGGAAGGGACCTTAAAGCTCATCACATTCCAACCCTGCCATGGGCAGGGACACCTTCCACTGTCCCACGTTGCTCCAAGCCCTGTCCAACCTGGCCTGGGACATTTCCAGGGATGGAGCAGCCACAGCATCTCCGCAACCTGTGCCAAGGCCTCAGCACCCTCACAGCCAGGAATTCCTTCCCAGTATTCCATCTAATCCTGCCTTCTGCCAGTGGAAAGCCATTCCCCCTTGTCCTGTCCCTCCATCCCTTGTCCAAAGTCCATCTCCATCTCTCTTGGATCCCCTTCAGGCACTGGAAGGGGCTCTAAGATCTCCCTGGAGCCTTCTCTTCTCCCAGTGAACACCCTCAGCTCTCTCAGCCTGGCTCCAGAGCAGAGGGGCTCCAGCCCTTGGAGCATCTCCATGGCATCCTCTGGACTCGCTCCAACAGGTCAAGGTCCTTTCCACGCTGGGACCCCAGAGCTGGAGGCAGCTCTGCAGGTGAGGGTCTCATAAGGTCAGAGTAGGGGGGGAGCCTCTGTCACAGAGGATGAATTCCAGCACAGCCCTCATCCTGGAGTAGGACTGTTAGGGAGACGGATGCCCTTTTCCAGAGCAAAGAGGGCAAGAGCAGTAACAGTACTGGGCACATGGGGTGGGCCACTCCCCTCCTACAAACAGGGTACTCAGACAACAGAGAAGCAGGTTTGGGCCAGCAGGTTATAAACAATGGAGTTACTTGGACCACCAGTTTATAGATATTTCTTGGCCAGCACAAGTCAGACAAGCTGAAAGTTTTTAACTCAAAAGTGCACAGATTATTTTTCCCTAAGTACATCAAACCTCCCCAAATCACAGATGACTTCGCAATTCAGCAAGCAGGAAGTGGTTAATATGGTCACACTGGTTTTATAGCCAGAAGTAAATGTAACTGGCATCAAGACCAACTTCTTGCTAAGCTTAGACCAGCAAGGAAAAATATTAATATCTACATTAAGCCAAAAGCTTTGAATTAATCTATAGTAGCACATTTGAAGAGAACATTTTTCTGGAAACTTGCAGAAGTACCTTGTGCTACAGGATCTCTTGATTACTGAATTACTTTGTCTTTTACCACTTACATATTACTGCTACTCCTGCTTCAGTTTTTTGTCCTCAAGAAACTCGGATCATGATCCTGCATGGCAGGAAGCATGAAGACAGCAGCATTTGCTAGTAGGACCTGAGATCACAGCATCATTCCCCACGGGAAAACACATCTAGGAAACTTCACCCAGGCACAGACTTCATAGGATCATCCCAGATATATTTATATATTAAAACATAGCAGAAATGACATATGCTCACATAAATAACTGCATTCTCTCATTACTCATACTTTGCCTTTGGAATTTTTCTCCTTTTATTGCTGTTTTACAATAGTAGCAGAGTAGTAGCAGTAAATCTACAGCGCATCTTTCTAATTACATCTCGATTTAATCATTGCCCTTCTTCGTGTCTCCATCCTAATGAGGTCTTCAGGTTGTGACAGTTCATGATGAAGTGGCTGGAGAGGTGTTATCTGCTCTTCACCTGAACAAGAGCCATCCAAGCCAGAGACCAGAGAAGGCCCTTGACAGGGCACAGCCTTGCTCTCTCTGCCTTGCACATTCAAAACAATCCACATTGAAAAACGCCTGTTGGAAAGGCAGATAAAAAATTTAAACAGCTACAGGGCACCCAGGTTGGTGGATAGGTTCCAGAAACATTGGGTCATAGATTAATTTTTTTTTTCCTCTCTCTCCCAAAATACACTCTGGCACTTTTCCAGCAACTATCAAAAGTCACTTTTTATACCAAGGGTGTCTTCTTCAGCACAGTCCTCCAGATTCTCTTCCATTGGCTTTATTCTCATCTGATTTCAAAGCTTTTCTTTATTTATTTTTCTTTAATTTCTTCTCTAGAGGCAGGGTCACTTATTTCCCTCCAGAACCCCCCAGCCTAAGCCCAAAGAAACACCTCTAAGATCAGTACATTTCTACCAGAACAAATTGTCCTTCCTGGAAGCAGGGCAGACACCTTGCTGTGCTTGCTTGGCTTGTGCTTTGGCCTCTGCCACTTGCGACTTGTTTTCTGCTGACATCCCAAAGGCTAAATAGCAAGTGAGGAGGAATGTGTTCCTTCTCATTTAAATAATTATTCCCTTGGAAAAGCCCAGACCCTATTAACAGGTACTGTAACAAAACTGTGGAATTCACCCATGGTGCATTACCACACTGAGCAAAATCTGTTGCAAATGCAGAGCAATGAGATTCCTTTCAGTCCAAATGGTGTTGGTAAAGTGCTGCCTGAACCAGGACCTGTGCCGAGCTTTATAATGCACCTCCCATCTGGAAAGTGGGAGAAGTGAAGTGGTTTGACAAGGACTATGGGAATCAGTGACAGAATTCAGGGGAAATCCAGCGGTAATAGAGTTGGCAATGATCTTGGAGTCCACTTTGGGTAGCACTGCAGAGTCCACAATCTTGTACTGGTGTGTGGGAGCAACAATCTCATTTGTGGCTGCTCATAACTCGTTCTGTCCCTAACGGCAGGGTGACATCATTCAGCTCGAGTAAGGAATCACATTCACAGACCAAATACATCACTGGGTGTTCAGTTTCAGAACTTCTTCTAAAGTCCAGTGAAGATTTGGTGTCAGAGGCAACATAATCATCCTAGTTCTTACTTCTCAGCAACATTCCTGCTGTGTTTTCCTACTTTAATGACAGATCAAAGGAAAGAGGACTGCTGCTCTTATAATATCTGCCATTGACTTTAGCAGTGCAAGATCTGCAGACCAGTTGAGAGCATGTCTAGCTATAAATATCCACTTCAATCCCAATATTGACAGTGTTGTGGCCAAATGATTTCTAGCCAATTTATAAAGCAGAGATGGAGAGCAGCCTTGAAACACCACCTAACCTACCTGCCCTGTGTTTGACACTTTCGTCTATCCTATCCTTAAAACCCATCAATGGTTCAAATTCCATATTTCGGTGACAAATCTCTTCTGTTTCTTCATTATACTTAGATGTTTCTCAAAGTTCAGTCTGAACCCCTTTGTTCCATTTTCACTTTATTTGTTACTCAACTTATTGAGAGTCAATAGAGGTTATTTCACTACCTCAAATATTTTTGCATGGTTTTAGTTAGCCCTCCCTCTCCATCCCCCCTTTTCTCAGCTGAGCAACACCATCTTACTCATTCTTCAGATGTCATGTTTTCTGACTGCTCATCAATACTCTGTTGCACAAAACACACAGATGATTGTCCTCAATCCACACACTGAAATTCATTTAAATCTAAGTAGATAATTGAGGCTTGTTGGATCAATATCAGGCAATGATCTAATATATTGACTAGAGATCTCTATCTGGGTAGTAATGGGTTAGTCATCGATACACGCAGGAATGACACGGCAGCTGTGGCCAGATCCAACCTGGGCTTACACCATCTTATCCAAGTCATCCACATCCGTGATTTGGGCTCCCTCTGAGTCCACAAGGTCTTGCCCAGGGATGGGAGTAAACCAAAACCTGGTAGCCACCAAAAAAAGACTGCTGATGTCAAAGATGATCAGGGCAGTTTGAATTACCTCCTGTCCATCTGCTGGCTGCAAAGAGAGCCCAAGTCCTGGGGTTAAGCAGGGTAGCATGAACCTGGTGAGAACTGGGATTTGGGAATGCTTTCACATCCAGCAAAAATCTTCCCTGAAAGTCTCTGCTCCTTTCATCCTTAGTCTGGGCTGAGCAAAGTTCATCAAGAACCTTTCCAAAAAAGTTGTGTTGCACGCTTAAAACATCAAATCCAGGAGCTCAAAAGCCACAGGGTATCTTCTGCCACCTTAAGTAGCTGGTGAGACATGGGAATCTGAACACCACCCAAATAGCCTGAGATATACATGATGTGGATTTAAGAGGAGGAAAAAAAAAGATATTAGCACACAAAATATTAAGTCATTCATACTTTCTGCAATTAATTTATCTGTCATCAATAGACTCATAAACTATTTGACTTTATGACAGCTTGGAAAGAGAAGATGCCAACTTTTCCTGCAGGTGTGCATCTGTTTGGGAAGACATCAGCAATTGTACGTGCAGGGAGAGAGGATGATAGGAGACAGAGGGGTTGTGAAATAAGATGGGAGTGAAAGGGTTGGCAAAAATGCTGGCTTGCTGCATTTGTCCTCCTTGGAGATGAGAAGAAAGGGTTTGCCAAGCTGTATTACCAAAAGTAGGTTGATACCCCCTTAATGTGCACTTTTATTGATCTGGCTTCAGGAAATGAACACATAAAAAGAGCCCAGGGCATTATAGAAATGGTTCAGCACATTTCCTATACTCAATGTGATACTTCAAATATTTATTGAGGGCCAGACACCAGGCACTCACGCACTGCTGTGATGGTAAATCTGACTAACTTCACTAGGATGTGAAACCTTTCTGAGTTTTGCATAATTGCTCTTAAGAGCTTCTCCCTTGGCACCTGTTGGGGTATCTCCATGCTGGCCCTGTTTAATGACCATGAACTACAAGGCTTTGGGGCTTGGGAGGTTGGGAAAATTATCCAAGTCAAGGCAGATTTGATGGGTCCTTTTGAAAGTCAAACAGGAGTGGGTGAGAAGGGTGTTATAAAAACACCAGATAGTACTGTGACTGAACCCCCTGTCTCCTACTAGGCTGAAAATATGTAATAATCCCAGAATATCAACTGTTTTAGCTGATTTCCAGGGTTTTCTCTGAGCCAGGGCAGCATGGCTCTGAGGGGATGGGAGATGAGCATGGTCAATGGCCTTGGTGTTTCCAAGTACCTCCAGGTGAAACCCCTCTGTGGCAGCAGCTACAAAAATGCGAGTCAGCTACAGGCTGCCTTTCCTGCAAGACCTGAAAAAAAACTAGTAGGCAGGCAGTTTTGTCCCTGCCCAGGGTGAAAACTCCCTAGACAAGTGATGGAGGACACCATGGAGGCTGGAAGGTGAACCTGAGTCTGGTCCTTTCCTTGCTTGTGCTTGGCTGGCATTTGTGTTTTCCAGATCTCAGTAAGGTGAAGGTGCCTATGAAGGTAATTCAGTGGCTTTGTGGGGTGTCTTGGGGCAAAAGTTTCTTGACCTCCTTTGCTCCTTTTATTGAAGATAATTAACTTTATTAATCAGAAAGGTTCTGGTCCGCACACTGGGTTCATGTACTTCCCTCATTCCCTGGAGGCGAATGGTGGATTTGTGGCAGTTTTTCCTCCCTGGCAATTTTGGTGGCATAAAGTTCCAGATAAACACCTGCTGAATTTTTGTCACACTTTTTTTTTTTTTTTNTTTGAATTTTTTTTCCCTTTTTTTTTTTTTTTTTTTTTTTTTTTAAAACAAAACTGGTGTTTGGATTAAGCCGATGCTCAAAAGATTGAAACAGTTCTGCTTTCAAACAGTAAAAAGCTGTTCTTTGCTCACTTGGTGCAAAATGGGGGAAAAGCAAAGCTATTACAGCCACAGAAAGGAATAACTGGGGTGAAAATGTGGAAAAGTCTGATTTGAAAGCACTGTCAAGAAGAAAAGTGGATGAGTCTCAAGGGCCAAAGAAAAACTAGTAGTGAGTAGTGTCCTGGCTGCCTTTCGGCAGAAGATGACGGGGGAAGGTAAAAGGGGACACTGCTGGGGTTTGGGTACCAGAATGGGGAGGCAGGAAAAATCCACAGTGAGAAACTAAGAAATTAAGATTTGGTCTTATGAAGTAATGAGGATGCTTAATTTCTACTGAAGCTCAAGCAAAGCTAAGGGTGCTTTAAAGTGAAACCTTCAAATTATTTCAGTCTGCCTGGTCTTTTAAGAAGGGCCTGGATTGATAGGACAAGGGGGAATGGTTTTAAATCAAAGAGTATAAGTTTAGGTTGGATATGAGAAAGAAATCCTTCCCTGTGAGGGCGGTGAGGCCCTGGCACAGATTGCCCAGAGAAGCTGTGGCTGCCCCATCCCTGGAAGTGTCCAAGGCCAGGTTGGACAGGGCTCAGAGCAACCTGGTCTAGTGGAAGGTAACCCTGCACATGGTCCCTTCCAACCGAAACCATTCCATGACACAAGAACATTTGCCATTTGTATCAAACGTAGAAATCTGCAGGGAACCACTGCTTCCTTCAGTCCCCTCAGCTCTAGAGGCACATCTCATCCTCAAAATGGAATTCAATAAAAATGTGGGGAAAGGGAGGAAAGTGAGGAACCAACATAAGGAATTTTGCTCCACAAATAGGGAACGATCTTGAACATGCCACTGGCGTGTCGCTGCAGACAGCTTAAGCCGAGAGAAAATTCTTTGGCAGTGACATCAATTCGGCAGTAAGTAATGCATTTTCTAGGGCTGAGATTCAATTTAAGTTCTCTCCAGTGAGTGGAATGATTGAATGGTACTTGAAAAAAAATAAATCCAACAAATGAGACTTACTGTTAAGCTATTGTCAGCCCATAATTTAAAAGTGGGGGGTTTTACCCCCTTTTTCCACTTGAACTGTGGTTTATGTACTGAAGTCTGCTAGAACTGCCTTGAACTTGGCTTTCTCTAGAAATCACCCCCATTCACCAAACATAGAAGTTGACAAGAATGGGTTTAGTGATGGGTGACTCATCCAAGGCTCTGAGGATCTTTAGCCCCTCCACACTCAACCCTTCTACTTACAAGCTGAGACCCAGCAGAAACTGCAGATTCACTGAACACCAAGAAAAGGGACAATTTTGGGCTGTGGGTCCTTGAGAAATATGGCACAGAACAAGCTTTTTTCTTCTTTTTCTGGTAAATTGTGCAGTTTTCAGCAGTCAGTGTTTTACAGCCTCCCTAAACTGAAATCTGCCTGCAGAGCTCTGGGTTTAATAACTCCTAGCAAATCTCCAGAATTTGTCACATTTTTTCCCTCTACAATAAAAAAAAAAAATTAGAAATTGCTGTAATTTTACAGGGAGCTCTCACTGCCTATGAATTTAAAACTAGCCTGAATAATGCTCTGGTGAAAAGGCAGTAAAAAATAGTTTTGTACCAGGAAAGCAAGGGCTTGAAAGTTTATTTTCCTGCTGAGTGACTGGAGTTAGGCAAAGCCAATGCCCAAACCTTTCCTTGCTGGTGATGCAGCTCTGAGGTTTGGCAAGTACACACCCAACAGAGGACTACTTTTCTAAAAATAGTGATTAGGTCATTAACTCTATCCCCCTGTCTTGGTCCAAAGGAAGTCTGAGGACAGATCTGGAGTGGTTGAAAAGGATGAGGGGATGCCACTGAGCACTTCCCACAGCTCTGTCCTCTTGTCTCCTGCAGATCAGGGCTTGGAGGGAACCTGCTGTGACCTGTTGACACCATTATATCCTCATCTTTAAATACAATGTGGTTTAGGCAAAGGGGGGAAATGAGGAGAACCTCAGATTTGGGTTGTTTTGGGGTGAATACATGTATATGATTTTAGCACTGGATTTGGAGAGTGTGCTGTGCTATGTGGGTGACCAGAGTCTGCCTGTGGCTGAGAAGTGGGGTTTCATCTCATTGCTGTTTGAAAATGAGTTGTTTAATCAAAACTGGTTGTCTTGGCTCTGCAGAAAAGGGAGGGAGAGGGAGGTTAAGCCAGCAGCACATCTTGGGTCTGTCGGGCCATGGTGAGCTCATCCCTGGTGATGCTCAGTGGGTGTCACTCCTCTGGGTGTCTGCTTGTGGACTGACATGAGTTTGTAGCAGATTCAGATGTTTCAAGGTGGTCTGCAGCTGGATTGTGAGTGAGCACAAGGTATGCTGGAGGCTTTCCCTGAGCAATCCCCAATTCTACAGCAACATCTCTGTGTCACTTGACCTCTGAGCAATGTGAGACCTGGCTACTGAAGGCTTCTGACCTTGCAAACTGTGCCTGAAAAATCCATAATCCGGGTCCAAGTTAGAACCAGCAGTCTTTCAGACAGGTTTAGGAGGGCCTGGTTCGGAGCCAATGCAGCCTCTGCCTTTGGAGAGGGTAATGTGAGGTACAGTTGGAATGATCTTTCCCAGACATGATCCTTCAGGTTGAGGTTGGAGTACTCCGTGGGACAGGACGTAGAAGCAGTTTCCATAGCTGAGCTGCAACCCACTCCCAAGTGCCTTATCTTCATCTCTCACTGTATCTATTCACATGCAATCAAAAGCAGAGGGGTTAGGGATTAAATCTGCCCTGACTTACCCTGGGGGAAGCAACAGCTGGGTGTAGAGTGTTTGTTTTGGGTGTTTGTGCCATGGCAGAGAAAGAGGAGGCTGCAATGTGAAGCGGCTGCGAGGTAAAGCACAACCCAGCTTCATGTCGGGGCTCAGCTTTGCTTGACAAGTCATCTCTAATCCTTCCTCGCTTTGCTGGTGACTGCTATGAACACTTTAAGTGGAAATTCTGGGCAAAAATTATAATGCTACTGCCAGGATTAGATCAAAATAAAATAGGAAAACCCCATTTAGGAGTCAACTACCATTTGTTAATTCATCTTGTTGCCATGGACCCCATTTTTCCTGTCTTGTGCTTCAACACTTAAATGTCCTGGTTTGTGGAATAGTTTGGATAAAAGGGGGGGTGGGATGAGGGAAGAAATTTGCTTAAAAAGTAAGTCAAAGGCTCTAACATGTGTTCTTGGCTGGTTGAATTCAAGATGAGGGTTTTAGGCTTCCCATGGGACCTCCCTTTCACAGCTCCCCCCCTAATCCTCTGGAAATCGCCTGTTACCTACAGCTGTTGGGTCACCAGATGAACTATTTGTTCAATTATTCTTGGCCGTGCTGGCTCAGGCTGCCTCAAAGCTGCCGGCTCCAACCCTCGGCCCACTTCAATCGCCTCTGGAGAAGCCCCGGCCCGTTTGAAGCCCTCTGTCCTGCTCGCAGGAGCGTCTCCACTCCCGCCCCCGCCATTCCTTTTCATCTCACCCTGACATCTCCGAGAGCGGCCGGCGATGCTCCCGCGGCTGCAGGGACGAGTTGGGAGGGCGGCTCCCGTGTCGGAGGGCCGGAGTGAGAAAATAATTACAAATGAAAGAGAGATTAGCAGAGACTGTTGCGACAAATGCTGCCGAAATGGTTTCTGGAGCGCCGGCGGTCCCTTCTAACGGGAGCCGTCGGCTGCAGCTGCCGTCCCTACGGCAATGCGGAAAAACGCGGGTCCCGCTGGGATCCCGGAATGAAAGCCTAAAACTTTGCAAACCACAGCTCGGGGGGATGAGATGACGGACCGGAGCAGCTTCACGTCATACAAATGGACTGGTAATTAACACAATTTTTTCCCCCCACCTTTGTCTGCCCCCTTTGCCTCCATCCCCCAGTCAGAAGCGTTCAAACCCGCCTAATAAATGGATCACAGCTGCTGAAGGACGGCTCTTGCCTGGCTCTGGGAATCCTCAGAGTTCACATTGCAAGGGATCTGAGTCTTCAGCCGCTCTGAGATGTCATGAAGTTCCTAAGCGGTTCGTCCTGGCTTCAGGTAAAGCCCCATTTCAGTTTGCCCGACTTCTGCCTATTTTACCAAATGGTTAGGACAGCACATCACAGTTATTTGGAAATTCTGGGTGTACAGAACATGCAGGAAAAACCTTGATGGTCTTTAGATGAGACCTGAAATAGTTGATTTTTCATGGAAGGACAGGAGATGGCTTTGGGAAGCCGTTCCCGATGGGTGCAAGGCTGAAGGCATCCTGCACATCTGCCCATGCATGGAGTATTTGGAGGCACAAGAAGCACACAGACAAGAGGAGCTGTTCTACATTAGGCTGCTCAACTCCTGGGGTGGTTGACTTGCAGGGTAAATTCACCACAGTGGTCAAGGAAGTGGTGCCACATAGTAAATAGGAAGGTCACTGGAATGGATATGCTGGTGACGATCTCTGGAAAGCTAAATGTGGGAAGTGTGCAGGCGATGGGCTTTAGTGGCTTGCAGAGAAGTGATGGAAAATAGGGAGCTGGGTGATAGATCTGGAAGAGCTGCCCCAGCTGAGCATCCCCTTTTCAGCAGGCTGATGCCCCATCACTGGAAGTGCCCAAGTTTGGATGTGGCCTTGAGCAACCTGCTCTAGTGGAAGGTGTCTCTGTCCAGGGCAGGGGAAGGGAATTAGATGATCTTTAAGGCCCCTCCTAAGCCAAACCATTCTGTGATTCTGTAATTCAGCTCTCAGTGACCATGCTGACCCTGGGAGGACAGTCCTGCTCACATGAAGGCAGAGCAGTAGAACAAGAAGGGGCCAAGATGACAACAGCATCCTTGTCTTCTCGCCATCCAGTCCTTTGCTAACCAGAGGGAATGGCAGGTTGGGCACTGATAATACTCTAATCATCAGCTCTTACACTCGAGGCAGCATCAAAGTTTTCTCTCTTCTCCTGGAGCTATGGGGAAGCCCTGCCTGGATGGCCAAGGCATGGCTAAAGCTTGGTTATCCTACGGGATTATGAGTTGTTAGTGTTTGTTTCTTCTTCTTTACTCTGAGCTTTGCCCTGGTGAGCAGAGATGTCACCTGCGTCATTGTGAGAAGTGGTATAGGACAAGGAGACATGTTTTGATGAGATGTGCTTTCCTTTGGGTTCACAGAATCCTAAAATGAATGGTTTGGGTTGGAGGGGACATTAGAGACCATCTTGTTCCAACCCCCTCCCCTGGGCAGGGACACCTTCCACTAGACCAGGTTGCTCTAAGCCCTGTCCAGCCTGGCCATGGACACTTCCAGGGATGGAGTAGCCACAGCTTCTCTGGGCAACCTGTGCCAGGGCCTCACCACCCTAACAGGGAAGAATTTCTTCCTAATAGCCAATCTAACCTTTTCTCTTTCAGTTTGAAGCTTGTATGTCTCGGTTTCCCCCATTTGGGACTTGCAGCACTGGAGCAGAGGCCCTGCAGCACTCCCTGCTTTGCTTTCCTCCCCCCCTACCCCCAGTTTCTGAAGTCAAAAGAGATGTACAACCTCACCACGTCTGCACCCCACTCCCAACCTCACTCCTACCTCCCCCCCACCTCCCACCCATTCTCCCTGCATCACCCCCAGGTCTCTTCCAGCTGCTCCCCACATCTCCCGAGTCCCAGCAATTGCTCTTGAAACATGTCAAAACACCATTAGCCCGTCCCGGGCCAGCCTGGCTCCTTTCCGCGGCCGAGTGGGCCAGGACAGGCTGGCGCTGATACATCCCGCCTGGCACTTTGAAGTCCCCGCCCGCGCTCGGCGGGGACAGCTGGGGCGTGCTACAATCCCCTCGGCCCTTTGGGCTAAGCCGGGCGTTTTAAAATAGTCCCCCCTCCCTTGCTCGGCGGTGACAACTGCACAATTATTTCAGACGCTGTTTATGGACCCGCGGCGTAACCGGAACCCGCGGAGGAGGAGGAATGGAGGTGAAGGGGGGGAAGGCGGCAGCCGTAAATGGGTTTCACCCTAATTAGAAGCCCTCTTGTATCTCACTGGGTGCTGGAAAACTCATCCATGCACATAAAATCTGCAGCAGCAAAGAGATCGGTGGTGAAAACTGGCATTTTGTCACAATCCTTATCTTTTAAAGGGTGGTTTGAACCTTTTACATTTGTTTCAGGGCTCCCCAAAAGGCAATTCTACCTCATTTCTGGAAAAGAGATGCTGCCAGGTGGGTTGGGAATTGCCTTGGGTAATGCCTCTCCTTGTGCCTCAGTTTTCCCATTGGCAAAACAGGGATGTGATGTCTGGTGTGACCCTGGGAAAGTGGGGGAAGGGACTGGGACAGAGCTGAAACCAGTGCGGCAGTCCAGCTACTGGCCAAGTGCCTTTGGAGAGGGAGGAATGTGACAAAGTGACACAAGAAGCTTCTTACATCTGGAGCTGGGCTCCCAACCAACCCCAAAATGGGGTTGCAGCCCCTGCCCCCCACCTAGGCCTTCACCCTCGCACCTCGGAGCATCACTTTGTGATAGCATGGGATCCTTTCCGTGAGCCCTCAGCACCACCTAGTGTTCCCAGATATTCCCGGGGTTCCGTTCTGCACATCCGGGACGTGTCTGGTCACCGTGCGATAGCTGGCCCCCAAGGCTGAGGCAGCATCCCACATCCCTACATCCACAAGGAACCCCTCTAACCCCCAATTCCCACCTCTCTTCAGCCGTTTAACACAAATCCCCAGTGCAAGCTCTCAGGTGTGAAGGCTGCTCCCCAAAACTTCAGCACCTGCTTCCCAAAGCATCCTCCTCTACGGGGATGAATTTACAGGGAAGGCTGGAATGCTTTGGCATCCAAAATTGCTTCTGCAGAGAGTGTGGGAGATGCTGGTTTGCAGCACATTAGAGCTGTATTTCCATTGCTTAAAGGTCAATAAATGCCAGGTTTTGAACTTGCTCTTCTTCTCTGACCCTAGGTATGGTTTTTCGTTGTATTTTTTATGGTAATTCAACTTTTAGGATTGAAAATTAAACGAAAGGTAGTAGAAATTAGAAATGTTTTCTTGGGAAAGATATAGTTGGAGCAGGAATGCTGGAGAGGAGGATAAGAGGGGGGAAGATTGTAAGGATGATTAATACAAGGAAGAAAAACAATTAAATATCAGTACAGATGACACTTCCCAATTCTAATTTCAAAAGCAAAGGGCTCAGTGTTAACTTGCCAAGGTGATTAATTGATTTTCTCTCTTTTCAGGTGAAACTTCCCACCGCATCTGAACCTTCTGGTCCCAAACAGCTTCATGTTCACCAATAATCTCACCGTCACTGAGAGACATTTCTTCCAGCTCCAGGTGTTGAAGATGAACTAATTCCTCCCCCCAAATTCCTCTTGCTTTATTAGGTGATCTGGGGATGGGCAAGCCTGGCTGGGGAGGTGACATTCCTCCCTCTGCCGCTGAGATGTGCCCTTGCTCCATCATTGCTGAATGGCAGCTGGATGGAAGGGAAAAATTCCTTGCCTTCCCACTTATTTTTTTTAACTCCTCATCAGCTGTGAGTTATTTTTTTAACCTGTTAAAATTTCCCACGGAGTTTGACCACTTTGTGCTTCCTTTTAGGTTCTGTTGTTTTCATCTTTAAACTTCGCCACCTCTCCCTGAACCTCCCTCTGTGTTGCCTGTCACTGTTTTCTCTTGTTCTGCCTTCTCTTTCTCTCCTCTTCTTTTGTCTGGCTACACAAATTTCCTTTTAATGATTTTCTGTCCCTTATTAATGCTTTTACCATGTCCAAGCATACTACAGTTCTGGCATACAGCTGGTACTGATGCAGTTGGAATCACATCAGGGCTGAGCCCTCCGTGCTTTTATTTAATTCTCACCTGTTCTTACCCAGCTGGGCCTCAGATCTGTTCATAGGGGGTGTAACAGAAACCTTTGGGGGTTTTCCCTTGCTTATGTCACCTTTCCTTGCCCAATTCTGCCCCAAAACAGTCCCTTTTCCTCCTGGCTGTGCATGTATGCTGTTTGCTCTCCGCAGCTGCAGATGTGCCATATTAGATTTATGCATCTCCTCCTTTCGCCATCTGGCAAGCTCCTTCCTGGACCTCTTTGTGTGGGAACAGGGCATTTGCAAGAATTAGGTCATGTTTTGGGCAGAGTCTGGTGGGTCCCTTGTTGTCTCCTTTGTTATTTCCCAGTTTGTGCATCCTCAGGGCACTTTGCACTCCACATCTTTCTGTATATGGGGACTGAAGTGGCCCACAGAGAGGAATAAATTTAGATGATGGTACTTTGGAGCAGCTGCAGGTCTCTGCCCCTTCCCCTGTTCCAAGGTACTTCAGCATCACTGGAAATCTGGGTTGCACACAATGGGTGAGCACTCAGGTGACAAACAACACTGAGACGAGAGGATGCTGTGAGGGATCGTTCCCTGGGTACCAGGAATGCTTAGGGAGGTGCCACCAGAAGGTGGCTCACTTAGAAATGGGAACATCTAGGTATGAAACTTTTTTCCTTCAGATCCATTACCTGCCTTACACAGGCAGGTTTTGTGGGTGAAGGAGGAGGGGAAGGAAAATGAGACATCATCATTTTGGCTGGAAAATACTTCGATATTACAGTGAGGGACCAGACAAATATCTGTGTCTGGCCAGTGTGCCAGCGTGCTTTCCCATTTTCTTGCCTCTTAAAATTGCAGGCAGCCTGTGCAGCTCCTCTCTCTGGATGTGTGGCCGTGTGGCAAATGACTCCTTCACCCGTCCCCTCTGCTAGCACAGGAAAATGAGGGAACTAATTTCCTGGCTCTGACACTCCATCATTTCCCCCATTTCTCTGAGCTGTTAATTCTGAGCTGTCTCTGAACATTACTCCCACAGCATGCTCCAGCCTGTATCCCGAGCTGCATCTATGGAGACTGCAGGTATTGTCTAACCAGACAGCATACTGAGATGATTCCCAGAGAAGCAAACTCCTGTTTTCTTGGTCACTTCCAGCTTTGCATGTTGATGTGAAGAGACCACCAGGGTGTTATTTGCTGCCAGATCTCCTGCAGATATGTTTAGGAGCTGCAGCTCTGCATGAAATAAGCAGGAAGAAAATAGACATCGGGAGGTGGAAAATTAGAGATGGGCAGGACACGAAAGAGATTTTTTGAGTCTTCAAAAATTCCTAGACTAGGAATTCTGAAGTTTTTTTCAGGACTGATTTCGTGGGAAGGCAATAAGATCTAGAAAAGTTGCTGATCAGGACTGGTTTTTTTAGGCTGGATGTGCTGTGCTGACCAGAATTCCCACCTCCAGTGGTAGCCTGGTGCCTGTGGATGGTGAGAGCCTGAACTGGACACAGGTTTGAAGAACTTACAGCCTTTACGTGTTGTTTCAAGGCTGTCTAAGGAACTGTGAAGGTTTTAAGGGTGGCTGAGCTCTAGGAAGTTATGGATATAAGTTGGAGGTGATGTCGGGTTTTGGTGTGTCTTACCAGGAAATGATTGTTCAGGACCACTTGGAAATGAGACATTCTGCTAGAGTTCTGCATAACCCCAGATCGGGAATGGTCTTTACTACAATAAATACACTCAGAGAGGTTATCTGTTTCCTTAGAGTAAGATCCACCCCCGCTACACACCCCGTGATTTTGTTCTGCAAATATTTGAAGGTGCAAATTTCCTGGTAGCCGAGAAACACCAACATGACTCAGCAGAGCTTTGGGTGGGACAAGCTCCCATTTCAGAGTCAGGTTTAACTAAAGGTTTAGTTTTCAGCTAAACTCAGCCTTTCTTATGTAACAGCTACAGCAACTTCGTCACTCATGACTAAGACTTTTCCATGGCATTTTTTTGGGGTCTCATTTGCATTTTTGGACATCCCTTGGGGTTTTTTTCATGAACTTGTAGCAACTCCCCAGCTAAATAATTCTTCATTTTTCCCAGACCCTCCATCTCACCAGTTGTTTCCCTTCCATTTATTCCTCAGCCTCAGTTTTGGGGGTAGTTTTCTGGGGGTAAATCCTTCTGTGTGCCTGGAGCAGAGTGAGTGCAAACCCCTCGATTAATTCTGATTTATTCCAGGGCTTGTGGGATGCAAAACATCATCAGGCTCCTGGGACATTTGTGAAACAATTTAATGAAGAGACAAGAAATACCTGCAGCTTGTCTTTTGTCTCTGGAAAATTTGAATCATCCCACCTGAAAAACACGGAGGGTTTGGGCATCCAACCCCACCACTGATAAAGGAGATGATGACTGTAGTGTGCTTCCTCCTTTCCAGCAGCACTTACCTTTCTGGGAGGTGAGAAAGGATGGATTAATTGATAGTTATTTATTATTTAAGAACTCATCTGTTTAAACAACATTGTGGGACCAGGAGAGGGAATAGATTTGATGTCAATAAATTGAAACAGTAATATAATAATAAAAGAAAGAGACAGGGTTGCCAGACAGCTCTTCTAAACCTCAAATCATTTATAAATCAGGGTGGATATATCTAAAACATTAAAATCCGGCTTTCTTACTACGAATTCCCTGTGGCAGATATAGTTGGTCTCAGTGCTGTAAGTAGCTGCACTGCTCCCTAAAAGGGAGTAAAACCCAGGACTGGAGCACAGAAGACACTGTCAGAGCTTCCTTTACAAACAGCCGTAATAACACTTCCCTCCCTCCCAAGGGTGTCATGAGGGTTAATTATTTAACATTTTTAAAGCACTTGCAGGACTGGAGATGAAAGCGGAAAGTATTATTAAAGATAAACTCGGTTTTATAGGAGGCCTGGTCAGAAAATTGCATTTGGAGTTGAAATATGGGTTGTGAGTGCGGATCCTAGGAGGGGCATCCATCAAACCTGGGAAGCATGGAAAATGAAGTGCTTTGAAGGAATTAATCCAATTCATAATTAATGCAGTGTTTTGGGGATGAGGGGTGCAGGCACCTGGAGGGGGGGGGAGGGGTAATGCCCCACACAGCTCCCCTGTATCCCTTGTATCCCACAGTTCCCTTGTATCGCACCCTGCATGAGGTGGGTGATGGGGAGCTCTGATAGAAGGAAATTTAATCATTGCACAAAATCTGAGAAAATTAAGATCTGGGGGAGAAAAGCCTTGAGACAGCCAGAATTCAGCAAATCATGGATGACTTTTGTGGGAGAAAACTGCAAATTAAAGCACGTGGTGTGCCCAGGAGTGGAGGATTTCTGTGTCCAGGGTCACCTTTCCCTCCCAGCTGGGGTTTGGGAGGCAGAGAGGAGGCAGGTGAGGCGGGTGCCACAGGCAGGGGAGGAGCATAGATCATCTGGGAGCAGGTGCAGCACCAGGATCACCAGGACAGGTAAGGCTCCGCTGGCCAGGGCTGGCACCGAGAGGGGGTTCTGTTCAGAAAGGGCTGGGAAGGGGAGGGGAGAGGTCACCCCACACCATGAGATGGGAAGGGACCCCCTGCCTGCCCTTTAGGGACCCCTCAATTTGGCATCCAAACTCCATAGGGAGGGAAGAGGGGTCAGGGTGGGTGAACCACCGCTCCCCTTAGGAAAGCAAATTTGGGAGAGATTTAGGTGTCCTCACAGGTGTCCTCAGCCCACCAGGGTGTCCCCCTGCTCTGGGGTCCCCACGGAGGGGCTCACAGCGGTTGGCTGCTGTGTCTGCCGGGCTGGGAGGCGATGGGACAGCCCAGCAAACGCGCAGCAAGTCTTTCCAAGGAGGAAGTTGAAAAATAAACATGATATGTGGGGCCCCAAAGCAGGCAGAGGTGAGAGCGGGGCAGCCTGGGGGCAGCAGGGCCCCAGAATCTCCTTGCCACTCTGCAAGGAGCCCTTGCTGGTTCCCTGCTCCACTCCCAGCCAAATTAAATGCAAACCCTTTGCCTCACAGCTAAACTGAAATTGCTGCTGCATGCACTGAACCAAAAACTCCCTTCCCACCTTCCTCTACGCACAGAAATGGCTAGAAAAGTCACTTCTAGTGCCTAAAACTGCACAGATTGGATTCGTAGAATCCCGGAATGGTTTGGGTTGGAAGGGACCTTCAAGCTCATCTCGTGCCACCTCCCTTGCTGTGGGCAGGACCACCTTTGCTGAAGGGGAAGGTTTTTTCCTTCTTTCTTCCATTCTTCCTACCAGCTTATCATTAAAAAACTACCAACCCCTCACCTTGGCAGCACAAGGTGCAATGGCCGAGGCTTCAGGTGCTTGTGAAGGGGCATGTTGGGGATCACAGCTCTGGGGTACCCAGGGACAAGCTGTGGTACTCAGCAGGCTTACGGTTATGTGTTTTGTGGATATTTTGGGCATAAATTGCAATGGAAATGGTTTTAATTCTTTTTCTTGGATAGTTTTCATTGAGGGATCTTGAAGACACACAGTGCTTAACCTGTATCACATTCTGGGGAAACTGGGACAATTTGAGGACAAGCATTCATCTCCTCTTTGGAAAATGCCTACAGAAGTTGTGGAATCCAGCAAAGTTGTGGCTTTCCCACCCCTGGAAGAGTTCAAGGCCAGGTTGAGTGGGGCTTGGAGCAGCCTGGGATAGTGGAAGGTGTCCCTGCCCATGGCAGGGGATGGAACTATACTATCTTGAAGGTCCCTCCAACCCAAACTGTTCCGTGATTCTAGGATTCTATAAATAGTGATTTTCGTGGCATTTTTGATGGTGATAATGCTGGGTTTGAGTTTATTTTGGGTTGGTACCAGTGAGGGGTTGTTGAAGTCAGGGCTGCTCCATCACACATCATGGAGCAAGGAAGGCAGTTCGGGACACGGATGGCACCCACCCCTTTAGAAAGCACTTTAAGCTCTTTATCATCGTGTAGAGGCAAAGAAAAACAGCTTTTGAGATGGTAAAGTGCATTTCCCCCAACAGATAATTTTTAAAGTCAGACCTCACTGTCTTAAAACCACAGATAAACAAATGCAGGTCGCAAGAGAAAGAATGACAAAGTGCCTGTTCTGAGCCCCTGTAATTAGGCTTTGGCTAATTTATTTTATTTCTCAGCTTTCTTTGCTGGGATGTAACGTCTTGTTGCTTCCCTGATGGCAGGGCATGGAGCAAGGATAGGGATGGAGAATCCAGTCTTACAATGGGGCTTATAAAACAGCAGGCAAGTGGAGGCAGCATAAGGAAGAGGAAGCAGAGAGCAGTATAATCTCTGTATCACTAGTTTTTATATCTCTCTCTTCCTCAGTGTCTCTTTCCCAGTGGATCCAGTGTGTCTATTAAATAGACCTCTAGTTTAGCATCCTGAATTTAAAGCTTTCATCCTTGTTTGAACTTTCCCATTTCAGGAGGATAGATTATCTTGATTTGTGTTCTCTGTCTGCAGCCACTATATAAGCTCCTGTAGTACCTGATGGTCCTTCAGATACTTCCTGGCAATTGAGCCTAATAGTTTCCAGTGATGATGATAATTTTTTAACCTAAGTCCAAACCCCTTAAGGATCCTGTAGAGGCAGAAAAGTTGCTTTCCTGCTTTTGCAGCTGCAGCTGAGCTCACCAGTATGAGAAAGATGATTGCTCAGTGTCACTGTTAACACTCTCTGGTGTGGACAGAGACAGAGGGAAAAGAGAACCCGACGATAATGGGATGAAATGGTTCAGAGTGGGGTTTTAGCCTGACATTAATGCATTAGGGATCCAGCTCCTGCGGGAGCTAATGGAAGTGCTGCTACGATTATAAGTGCCTCTGCAGACAAATAAGACAATGCTGGTAATGAGTGAGGCAGCGCGGGGTACAGGAGAGCTTATCGCTGTTAGTGATGCCTTTCCTGATACCTTTTAGGTGTCTCCTGCCATCTTTCTGTCCTCGGAGGCAGAGATATCTCACCCCTGTGTCTGGACCACTGCCATCCCCATCGGGTGCCAGATTTGGGCTGTGGGGTTATGTTGTATTCAGAGATACACACAGAGGACATGCAGGGTAGGGAAGGGGCTGACTGAGGATGGTTTTTTGAACACAGCACCTCAGCTGCTGTCAGTCTGTAGGTCTAGGTTTGATGCGCTCCTGCAGCTGCAGATTCAACACAAGAGCCCCTCTGGAAGGCTGGAACTAGCTTCATTATTTCCAGATACACATCTCAGTGGCATTCCCCACCTCAGCCTGAGCTCAGCCTGGGTGGTATTTTTGGCAAACCAAGACATTCCTCCTCTTCCCTGAGTCAGCCTTTCCCTGGGGACCGTCCCTGTCACCCACAGATGCTTTGAGAGCCAAGCACAGGTCCCACGGTGAGCAAACCAGCTCTGGTGTGTCTGATCTGCCTGATTCACACAGGTTCAAGGGCAAAGTTAATTGTAGGGGTGATGGCTGTCAGCTCTTCCCACTGGTGAACTTCAGACTGTAATTTCCTAGCTAGGGAAAATGGAAGTGATGCCCTGACTGAGACATTATCAATGGACTTAAGGGAAAAAAAAAAAACAAAAAAACCACACCTCAGGAAAGCAAATGAGACATTTAAATAGTAAAATGGCCCAGGTTTTGGCTGAAAATAGAGTTTGTGGCTGCCAGGGTAGTGTGAGAAGGAGTAGGTGAAAGCCTAATCGGGCTCCTTACCATCCTCCAGATGCCTCCCCAGGTGGTTGGGCGCATTAGCTATAAACCAAGAAAAAAACAGCTCCTCTGGGAGGTGATAAGAGCAGATGAAACAGTAAATCATTAAGCAGGCACAGCATAGAGCAGCATAATAAACAGGGGGCAAAGAGCACTAATGACAAGCCAGCAGGGACACAGGGGTGTTGCCGAACATGCAGGCTGGGTGATGAGGGAAGGGACAAAGCCACACTCAGCGGGGATGCCCTGGGATAGTGGCTGTGGCGACCACCACCAGCACCCACCCAAGACCTTCAGCTTGTTCTTTTCTCTGATGATTTTAAGCATGTCTCACTTCCTTTTGAGCTACAGGGTTAAACAATAGCTGTTTGCCCCAGGGCACAAACATAACTGTGGTTGGTTTTTTTCCCTGTGCTTACCCATTGCATGTTTCCAGAGGAGGAAGAGAAGCAGGAGAAATCGTTTTGCTGGTCACGTGTCCCAGCTGAGCCATGTGCTCCCTGCTATCAGGCAGGCATGGACACCAGCAACCCCAAAAGAGTCCCCATCAGCCCCTGAGCTCAGCCCAGATCACATAAGCACTGTAAGGTGGCTGTGCATACCCCATTTAGCTGATCTTTTAATTGTGATTGATCAGTGTATCCTTCAGGTCATCCCAGTTTGACTGCATCGATCTCTGGTGGGAAACCATCCGGCCCCACTTTATATCAGCCTTTAATATGTAACTGCAAGAGCTACATCAGTTATCTATTTGACTGTATATTGCTGTGGTCATGTTATAATTATAGCATTAATACAGCATGATATGGCTGCAATCCTTCTTGTTGTGGTATTCTGGGATGGGTTTGTTTGTGCTTCCAGTTACTACCCTGATGTTATACCATTCTTCCTTGTACCTAACCTAAATTTCCCCTCTTTCAGTTTAAAGCCATTACCCCCATTTCATATATATGATGAGATTCTCTACTCACCCAGAAAATACAGATTTTTCAGCCCTCTCCATGGCTTGGGAATGCTGTTCCCTTAGTCACAGGGAAACAGGTGGATGCTCCCATTCCCCAGCTGCCTCTTTCAAAAGACTACAAAGATGATTGTATTAACCCACTGGACTGTGCCAGCCCTGCTGGTAGACAGCATCTTGCTTTGATTTTCTGTTTAGTTACCCAATGCACCCATTGTCAATAAATCTTTCCTTTTAAGTTGTGAAATAAGGCAGAACCCTGCAGTGCTAATAGTGACCTGCAAAGCTGCTGGCTCATACCATGCCCTTTCCATGCATAGCTTTTCCACTCTTGGATTAAATCCCCCCTAAATTCATCTTCATGAACCCACCGGGATAGCTCAGAGGTGCTTGGTGAACACAGGATGAAAACCAGCCTGGTGGCACTGCAGGGACATCGGCCCTGTGTGCTGCCGTGCGTGGCTGCATGTACCAGAGTGATGTTTGCACACAGAGCCAATGTTTGCTTAGCTCGAGCTGTTGGATTATCTGTTTGGTTAAACCAGCTCAGATCAGGCAGCTTGGTTGCAGGGATTTAGGAGATTAGTTCTAGCCCAGTAGATTTTCCTGCTCGGGGACAGACTCTTCTGGGAGATGGTATCTGCACCAGCCATGGACTTCAAGGGATGAAAGAAGGTGTCCCTGGGACAAATCAACATGAAAACAGATATTAATAAAGCCAAAAAAACAACTCCCTCTCTCCAAGGCTGACAGCAACAACTCATGTCTAACCCCATGTGCAAATTATGCCTTGTGCAAGAGCAGAATAAGAATATTTTTGGTTTATATTTTCAGCGAGTGGGGACTGAAGCCCAAAATGCTGCTGGGGAAGGTGGTTTCAGGATAATCAGGATGTCTGGGGTGGGGAGGTCAGATCCAGTTCCAAACCATGAAACTCCTGCTATGTGGAGGAACAGCATCCACTCCACAAGGCAGATGGTTTCTGCCCAGTGTTAAATGTGGATTGGCACAGAGCAGTTACTAAACAGAGAAGGAAGTCCTGGGCACCAGCAGCACAACCTTTGTTATCAATTAAAACATTCCTAATTTCCCAGCCTGATACCACCTCACACCAAGGCAGCCCTCAAACATATGGTTGAGCCCACATGAAAGAGCTGATCAGTTCTCAACCTAATTAAGCAAACAGCAAACAGGAGCTGGCTGGGTTTAATTGCTGTAATTCTCCCAGGAAATGGGTCCCCCAGCATCCTGCAAACCATGTATGTGTGTGCTCCGGCACAGAGGCTCCAGCAGCTTGGTGCAAATCCTGTTTTAGGGATGTGCAGGAGAGGGAAGAAGGAGCGTGAGCAGGCCGGGATGCAGGGAACGACTTGGTTTGTTTGCCCAAATCCACAATGTTTTGTTTCCAGCAGCTTTTGGGGTATTTTTGGAGGTACACTTTTAACAAAATCCTTTGGTTTGTGGAAGAGATGCAGGGTATTTTTCACGTCTTCCATGGCCTGAAATAATTCCAGAGATTTTAAAAAATTTTAGACTTTGCACACTACTTCTGTGGCTGTTCAAGGTGCTAAAGAAACACTCTGCTGTTTACCCCTAGACGTTCCTGTTTTCCCCATGTATTATCTCCCCTACCTGGTCCCAAAAATCCCACCCTTCCCTGGTCTGCATCAGATCCTTATGCTCATACTTGCAGAAGAGCAAGAAAAGCAGGACCTGCTGCTGAGAGGGATCCTTGGGCTTAAAGGTTCAGGCTGGGATGTGTCAGACATTGCAGCAGATTTGGGGCCTTTTTGAAACAACAGTAGCTTTTTTTGACATTTCCTAATCTTGGGGCAAGGCCTCAGAGAGGTCCCAGGGGTTCCCAGTGCTCCTTCCTATTCCCATGTGCTTTGTCAAGCCTATTCCTGTCCTCCCTGGAAGGAAAATCCTATTTTTTTCCCAGTGTTATGCCAAATAACTTGTGTAAATTGAATAATGACATTTTTTCTTTGCCTTGTAGTCAGAGGAGGTTGACAGGATGGCGAATTTTAAGGGTCACGCACTTCCAGGCAGCTTCTTCCTGCTCTTTGGGCTCTGGTGGTCTGTGAAATACCCACTGCAGTATCTCAGCCAGAAAGGAAATAAGAAATCTCACAGGACTTATTGTTTCCAGCGTGTGGATGCCATTGAAGGGGGGATCAAAATCCTCTTTTCTCTAATAGGTAAGGGTTATATTTCACTTGCTATGCCAGTATTCACCTAGCCTGCAGTGATGACTGTACAGGAGTCCTGCCTCCAGAGAAACTGGTCTAGATGTGGAAGGATCAGAGAATCTTTAAGGCTGGAAAAGACCTCTCAGATCATTAAGTCCAACCGTTAACCACTGCCAGGTCCACCATTAAACCATGAACCTGAGCACCACCTCTACACGTTTTTGAACACTTCCAAGTATGGTGATTCCAGCACTCCCCTGGGCAGCCTGGATGCATCCTTGATGTCCACCTTGACTTGATCTCTGGTACAGTTTGATGTGGAAAAGCAAGTCTCATACCCCTTCCCAAAGCTAAGCTGCCATTAAACACAGGCCTGATTTTTCCATCCAGTCTTTTCTCCCTAATGCAAACTCACCAGCTCCTGCTTCAGAACCCCCAGCAGCAAGGAGTAGTCTCAACCATTGCAAATAAAACCCCAGAAACTCCATGCTCTTGGGTGTCCTGCAGGGATGCTGGCAGAGCAGTTCGTCCCCGATGGTCCCCACTTGTACCTCTACAGCGGGGAGAAGCGCGACTGGGTGAAGCTGATGAACTGGCAGCACACCACCATGTACCTTTTTTACGGCCTCTCCGGGGTGGTAGATGTCCTCACCTACGTCTCCCAGCTGGTGCCGCAGGGTCTGGATCGCCTTATGTCTGCTGTGGCCGTGTTCGTTGAAGGTTGGTAGAAGGTGGTGCTTAATTCAGGGATATTGGGGAACCAAGTCAGAGAAGGACTAAAATTTGCCTGACTGAGATATGGCTCCAGATGTCTCTGGAGATAGGACACATTGTGGGTGATATGTTGTGGCAGGCCGGGATGAAATGAGATGGGAAATACAGTCACGGATAGGTTCCGGTTTGGGATTTCTGGGGCTACTGCGGTGCAAAGCAGCAGAATGAGGTTCCTTGTTATGAGAAATGACTGGTGGATGCTGCATTCCTCTGCTATCCACAGGCTGTCCTCCTGCCCCACATTCCCCCTGAGAGCCATTAATTGCACTGCAGGCATCATCAGCCTCATCTGCTTGTGTGGCATGTGGCAATTTGAAGTGATTTATTTCGGCTTCAGCACATCACGAATATCATTCTGTCTTCAGGCTGCTTTGCAAGTCGCCAGCCAGGATTCCAGACCCCTCTTGGATCATAGAATCATATAAAGACTTGGCTTGGAAGGAAGCTTAAAGATCATCTAGTTCCAACACCCTGCCGTGGGAAAAGAAGGTCTTGTTTATACAGAACCCTCCTTAGTGAAGGCACAGCTCCTGTTACTTTCCTTTCCCGATCACAGCAGTTTTTGAGGCAGCAGCAGCAGGGGCAGCTCCACTTGCACAGTTTGGCGTGTAAGACCAGGAAATCTATCATTTACAGCTCCCAAAAAATGGTGAAGTTTAGCAATAAGAAAGAAGGACACAGCAGAAGCCTATCTAGAAGGGAAGGGTTATTTGAAGAGGTGATGGTACAGATGTGGGAAGAAAACTACCCTGTCCTTGGTCACTGTATTGCTCAGATCCTCCTACCCCAAGGATGGGCATCTCATCCTTCCAGGATGTTGGGATGCCAGGAGGCCTAGGGGATAGTGCTATCTGGAGTCCCTTCTTTTTGTGGTGGCCTGTCTCAATTTGCCATCCAGGCAGGTGATTTACTCAGCTCAGTGGCCACAGCTGTTGTTGTTAATGCTTCGCTAAGCAAGGCTCGTGTTTTGGCAGGTTGTCTCTTCTATTACCATGTCCTTCACCGCCCCACGTTGGATCAGCACATCCACTCCCTGCTGCTCATCGCCATCTTCGCCGGGGCTGGCAGCAGCCTGCTAGAGGTTTTCCTGCGTGACAACATTGTCCTGGAGATGTTCCGAGCCAGCACCATCATCGTCCAGGGAACGTGGTTCTGGCAGGTCAGTTCTGCCTTCCCAGAGTAACGAAGCGAAGGGAAAAGAGGAAAACAAGTTGCACATCATGTATCAATCACACACACCTCCCAAGGATTATTTTGCCAGGCTCACTTCATAAATAGCTCATAACCCAAAATGAAAATTTATTTATCACAGGTCATCTCTGATGGCTGCTCCTACTGCAAGAGCTGTTTGTTTTGGCTTATTGCTTCTCCAGGGGGAAGAGCAAAAGCAAGTGAGCAACATTTTGCAGTATCTAACGACCAAGTACTAATTGCTTAATGTGTCTAATGCTCCCTGCAGCCCTCCCTCTGGTTTAGTGGAAAGATACAAACCCCACCAGCAGTAAAACAGCTGAGTTAAAATACAGTCAGCTGCTTGCTTTGGTAGGAGTTGAAAAAGCAAAGAAATCAGTTGGAGAGAACTGCTCTTAAAACTAAGCTGTCAAAAAAAAAAATCCAAACAAACAAAAAAAGAAACACAACAAAACCAACCAACCAACCAACAACAAACAAACAAAAACCCAAACAAAAAAACCACCCCAAAACCAAACCACTTTCCCTTCTCTTTTTCAAGGCTGCACTAGCTCAAACCAGCCTTTATTCAGTGGTTAAAAACTGGGCTGAGCTTGCAAAATACTGAATCTGAAGTTTTTTAAGGATTTTGGAAAGCTGAGGAACAATAGTGTCTGGGTATTGAACAGAAAAAGAGATATCTTGGGCACAGATTGGCTTTGTGTGGCCTCTCATTGCAAGGATGGACTTCACTCTCTCAGCAAAAACCTCTATCCCAGTCAGGGCTCAAGTTCCTCAGTCACCACATGAATAAAGGTAATTCACCACAAGGGTGATGAGGCTCTGGCACAGGTTGTTTAAGGCCCCTTCTAACCCAAACTATTCTGTGATTCTATAATTTTTTTCCCAACACAATAAATTTCTTGTTCCACCCAGATCGGTGTTGTGCTGTTCCAGCCATGGGGAGGTCCAGTGTGGGATGAGAATGACCACAGCAACATCATGTTCCTCACGATGTGTTTCTTCTGGCACTGGGCAGCTGCTGTGGCCATCCTGGCTGTAAACTACACCCTCGCTTACTGGTACAGCTGGGACAGGGGCTGGGACAGGAACTGGGACAGGAACTGGGACAGGTCTGGGGTAGGCAGGCAGAGTGGGATGTCTGCAGTGAGACACGGGTGTAACTCAGCCCCTCCTGCAGTACAAAATCACAGCCGAATAAGGAGTTCCAGACTACTGCAGGTTTTAGGGCATGGTATTTGTTGAGTGCACAGAATGCAAAACAGTGTCAATGAAAGACATGGGCATTAAACGGGGAGAAGTCAAACAACTGAGTCCCTAGAGGTGCTCCTGGAAGTCACACTGCTTATTTTCCTCTGCACTGAGTGCTGAAGTGGATCCTTAATTTGATAGAGACATCAAAGCATTACCAGGACCCCCTGAAACTTCATCCCCTGCCTTGCAAGGACTTCAAAGCAGTTGAAGGTCACTGAATTATTAGAGGTGCAAAAACTAAAACATCACCAGCCCCCAGTTTGTCTTTTCCAAGGGGATGGGAAGATTATCCCACTTTAAGGGATGCTCTGAGGGATGCTGTGTGAGCTACAGAACAGATAGTTCATTCCATGCCATCGAATAGACTTTATACAGAACAAAAGCCACTCAATCCCCCATCAATAGCATTTTAGGACCTCTAGGATGAGGGTTCTGGTGAATGGCATTAGGTTGAGGATTTTTCTAATAATGATTTATTGCTCCTGTTTTACAGCTGTCTCCAGAGGTTCAGGAGAGGCAGTGGAGAGCCCTACATCAGCCTGGGGGTCCGGCAGCAGAAGTGTGACAGCAGCTCCCAAGTTGCGTTCTTGAACGGCTCCGATGAAGAGTGAAGAGGGTGCAAACTCCTGATCCAAATACATGAATTGTCCCTTTTCCAGAAGAAACAAATCTAATGAAATATTTTTGTTTTGGAAGAGTGAGAGATGCCCCCGTGGTGCTGCTGGGAGGAAGGTTGAGCACACAGGGGTGGCTGCCCTCCATCCATACCCAAATATCTCTGGCTCGGACATGGGCACAGCTTGAAGTGATTTTTACCAACAAAACAAAGCATGGAAATTCACCATGACAAGATTGCTTCATCCTATGGGCTCCCTCGTGTGTTCCCATAGGGATGGAGGGCGTGCTTTGGCCAGCTGACTTTTCCAAGAGCCTGGAGGCTTTGACCTGCCATGACTGAAGACAGAGAAATCTCCAGGCTGAGGTCGTGCACCTCTGGAGCAAGGCATCACCCCAAGGAGGACGAGTAACAGAGTGTTGAATGTTAGATTAGGGCAATTTTTGCAACACCAGGGCTTTATTGCACGCAATACAAATGTTATTACTGAACTGAAGCTTTGAACTAAAGAGGGGTTTTGATAATCGTTTTCATGTTCACTTAAAGGCTAAGAGAGTGAATAAATGTGAAATAAAACTCCTTACTGAGCTGATGTCGTTAAATTTAAGACTGATAAATTATGGAGTGTGTAATAATAGCTTAGAAAAATCCATCCCTCAGACCTGCCAAAGACTGAAAGACTGTAAGAGACATGGCTAAGCAGCAGGGATTCATGAAATGTCCCAGTTTTCCACTGAAAATAAACCCCCTCAGTTTGTAAAGCAAGATGAAACAGGCACATGGTTTGGTTTTAGGCTGCCTTTGCTAGCTAATTTCTTGCAAAAAGTGACTGGAAATGTCACCTCCTAGACAGGAGGAAAATATGCTAGTAGTGAGTACAGGGATTAAAAAAAATTTTTATATATATATATAAATAAATAAAATAATCACCAGCACAAGGTAAATTTCCATTGTTCATGTCTCAAACCCTGGGGCTGAAAGGATGCTCCACACTGAGATCTTGTTCCTGCTGTGTAGTGGGGGATGGATGGCAGGAGATTTTTGTGCTCATATTCATGACTGTGCAGAAAAGCAGCTCCTGGCAGGTCTAACGGAAGGCAAAGCTCGTTCTTTAACCCTTTTCCCCTTGTGCAAAGAGTCTGTCACAGATTACAGAGACTGCAGCCTGGATTTTATGGCTTATTAACAGTGCTATAAAGACTAACTAGCTTTCCTTGAATGCCAGTTTTCCTGTATATCCACTGCTAAACTGGTTTATTTTGCAGGGCTGGATACTGGGAGGTGCAAACAGACTGGGTGTGATGAGAATGAAGCAGCACAGCTGCACCTCCATAAATCCATCTCATAAACTCATGATTGGGTCTCATGAGTCGTAACCACTGAACATGAGGAGCATTTTGTAGGTATCTTTTTTTCTGCCAAGGCAGAATAGCTTTTCCAAACATCACAAATTCCTCTGGCTGCTGTAGGGAGACACAACCCATTCTGCAAATGCCACCTGCTAATGGCAGAGAACCCCCCTGTGAGGAAGGGGACAAACCGAGTTAATGGGAATTCTGCAGGACAGGGATGGGTTCATTGAAGAGCAGAAAGGCCTTGTATGATGCTCTGAATTATTTCTGGTCTTTTCTGAATTATTTTCTTTTAGGAAACAGCCAAAGCATCACTATTCCCATTAAACAGCCAGGGGAGGGCAGCAGCTGCAGTTGAACTAGGAACAGATCCAAGCTGGATGCAGTCATCTTCCTCCTTCCCACCCCCAAAAGCCAGAGGTTTTTTCCATTCCAGGGCACACGAATGAAAGCTGACTTCAGTTTTTAAAAGCATTCCTTGCTTTTGGAAGTGGGATAGGGTTTATTTAATTCTTCACAGCTCTTGATGAAGTTGCTGTCTCCTTTCCCCCTCCTTTCTTTGGCCTCTGTCACTGTATGGCCACAAAACACCTTTTCCCTGCACAGCACCCGGTGTCTGGAATAGTTTCTGTTTGCCTCATTAACTCCCTACTCCTACAAACATCCCAGGACTGTCAGCAGAGCACTCATTAATTTGTTTTCCAGCTCTGGAGCACATTCTTTTCCAAGGTATGAAGGTCAACAAAGGAGAGATCCACCCTGTGATTAAGGAAGGAAATGCAGTTGGGGTTCATTTCTGCGTGAGAATTAATGATTTTCATTTTAACTAAAAACAGTTTGTAAATAGTTTAGGTACCCAAACAAGGTACGAAGGTGTCTGGGTCAGTGGTACAGAGATGGTTTATTATATAGAGGTGCAACCGTAAGCCATCCTCACATTTATTTCTTGAGTGATGGATATTTTAGGACAGTCCTAGATGGAGACTTGCTTTTAACACAACATTAATATCAAACAGTTGTTCTGGATCATGTTTCCCAGCATATAATGCTTGGACGTGATGATCTTGGAGGTTTTTTCCAACCTAAACAATTCTATGATTCTATAAATTGAGTTAAAGTGCCTCTGTACTGGACCCATTGGCCATGCAGCTGGAGTGGGCTGGGAGTGTGTTTGTATCCGTATCCATACTGATTTTAAAAAGAGCAGGATGCCAAAGGTGGTGTCTCAGAGATGTTTTTTTCTTGTGGAACTGTAACCTGATGTTCCATCTTGTCACTCAGGTGTCCTGCTCGTCCACGGCTGGAAGGAGCTGCTGATGCTACTCTTCTCTTACAACACTCTCAAAGCAGCCAAAGGTCCTGGCAGCTGCTCTTCCTGCAGATGGAAAGACAAACCTTTCATTAGGAGCCAGCACAGCCCGTCCACAAGCCACTCATTCTTGGGGCAGAGACAGGATCTCCTGCTGCCACCCCGCACAGCCACTTTTATGTGAGGCTGAAATAAAGGTGTAGCAGCAGAACAAGCCTGCCTCTGCTTTTACCACCTGCTTTACCTCCTGTTGCCTGTTTATGAAAGCTGGTTTTAGCATTCATCATCATCATAATACTTTGCACTTCCCCAACAACCATCCATCTGCAGCACTCGCGCTGCTGGCAAACCTTTAATTAGATTGCGCCTCCCGCCACCCCCAGGAAGGAGACAAACATTATCCCGGTTTTTCATTAGCACTGAGGCTGATGATGAACCTTCAGGGAGAAGATGTTGCAGTCACAGCTGAGAGAAAAAGGAAAAAACAAAAATATGAAATCAAATTCAGTTCAGGATTTAGCTTGAGGAGCTGGAGCGGGTCAGACACAGCTCTGCCACCCTCAGTCTTCTCCTAGGAGTAAGAAGAGGTATATTCCCTAAGGAACTGAAATGGAATTGCATCCATTTGTGCCCACAGTGATTTTACCATGCACGGAGTGTCAGTGACCTGCTAGGGGATTTTGGGGGGATTTGCCATCTTTTCTCTGGGTCCCTCTCACTGGGCTGTTCCCAACCACCTGTCAGAGTTAAATCCTCGTTTTTCTCATGGGGATGGTTTAAAAGAAACCCCCTTTTCTCAGCTCTTTAAGGCACTGAAAACTTCTTTCTCTGTCTGTAACTTAAGTCACCCTTTTCATAGAAGCTTTCTCTCTGGGCTTTACACTTTGCTGGCCCTTTATGGAAAAAGGCACATTGATCCTCTGCATAGATACTTTACAGCTGGGCCTTGTTTCCTCCCCTCACTCTCCAGCTGCTGCACTCTTACCTCACTTTTCCCCACTTTCTCCAAGGACTTGACTCCTTCTGCTTGGGAAGCAGCTTCTTGCTCTTTGGGTAGTGGTTTGTAGAGGTGAGTGGCTGCAGAAAGGAAAACTGAGCTGAAGAGGTCCCCTTTAGCGGATGGAGCTGCTGCTTTTTTTTCTGGTAAAAAAAGTATGGTTTTCATCCTGCATTATTTTCATGGGTAGGTCTGTAAGGAAGAACTCCTATGAGAGTTGTGTTTCTCCCTATGCTTGGATTTAATGCTGTAACAAGTTCCTAAGCTTAAGCTTGTGTGAAACGGCATTTGTGGAAGCCCCTTTGTTACTATGGGTTTCCAAGGACCCTTTTGCAGGTGTACTCGTCACTCTTCCACTCCTCCTGCTTCTCAGGCACCGTTGGAAGTGAGCAGTGATGGGTATACGGCACAGCCTCTTGTTTTCTTTCCTTCCTCCCACTCGATATGAAGATAATGGGAATAAAAGGCTTCTGGCTACGGCTTGGTGGCTTTTTCTGGCTGTGCTGGACCACAGCCCATCACCCTGGGGAGGCTGCTTTGCTTCCGTGCTTTTCTAGCCTTGGGTTTCCGTGGGGCACTGGCTCACATATGTGAGCTCTGGGCAGGTCTGGTCCTGCAGGCTTGCTTGCAGTGGGTTTGGCAACACGAGTGAGAGAAATACACAATTCCTAGGAGAACTGCTGGTTTGGGAATGTGACTACCCCAGGGTCAGGGGCTCAGACAGTGCTCTGGGGTGGTGCTGAGTATTTCTGCACCATCACCTCGATGCTGTGGAAGAACATGAGGACACTCGGGTGGCCTGAGGTATTTATTTGCCTGAAGCACTCGCACTGCTCATCTCTGCAGCCATCTGTGGGATGGGCAGCAGCTTTGAGGAAGCTTGTGAGGTTGCTTGGTGAAGAGCAGTGTTGTGTATTAGAGAGGAAAAAAGGAGCAGAAACAGGCTGCTGTGTCCTGCCTGCCCATCTTTTGGAGGATAGAGGGCCGTGGCCCCCCACTTCTCAGCTGCTATGGGCTGGGAGGTGTAGCTCACAAAGGCTCTGCTCTTGTTTGCAAGCTCCTGGCCCAACATCTTCTGCCCTCAGGCAACATTTATAAGATTGGACCCCATAAAATGGTTATCGTATCCCTGGCAACCCAGTTCACAGACGTCCATCAGAGCCCTGCCAAACTTTGCTGCTGCCTTATCTTCTTGGCTCTTTCCCCATCATCCCCAACCCCATCCTAACAACTGAATATACATGGTTGCCATGGGAACAGGAATTGGCTGCTTATCCTGATTTTTGTGGCAAACTCCAGGAGAGTTGTTGGGTGGTTTTTTTTAATAGCAGACAGGAGGTGGCCCAGGTTGTGAAAGGTGGTTGACTCAGGGTGCTTTGAACTGGCCCACGGGATGTTCAGCTCCAAACATCCTGTCTGAGGGGCACCTCCCTGTGGTGGCTTCTCCCTTTATCTGCCTCCTCTGAGTAATAACCTCCTTGCTGACACATCTGGAGAGGGAGAAGGACAGGCAGGAGTCACAGGTAAACTCTTCTATCCATACACTGGTGAGCAGCTGTGCCATGGGATGGATACAGCTGCTGGAACTTAGAAAGAAGGGATGTGGGGAAAACATGCATGAGAGACAAAGGTTCAGCGTGATGACAGCTGTGGGTGAGGCTGGTGGAAGTGGTGCTGATGGTGCCAGAAATCTCTGGCTTTAGCCCTTTTTTACGGGGGTTATTGTGTTTTGGAGCTGCATCATAGCAAAGGATGTGAGTTGTTCAGCCTGAAGAGGAGAAGGCTCTGGGAAGCCGTTAGAGCCCCTTCCAGTGCCTAGAGAAGCCCCCAGAGAGCTGGAGAGGGACTCCTGGGGTGTCAGGACAAGGGGAATGGCTTCCCACTGCCAGAGGCCAGGGTTAGATGGGATATTAGGAGGACATTTCTCCCTGTGAGGGTGGGGAGACCCTGGCACAGGTTTCCCAGAGAAGCTGTGGCTGCCCCATCCCTGAAAGTGTCCAAGGATGGAGGAGGATTCACAAAGAGAAGACCCTCCCAAATGTCTGCGGCCCCGTGCTGAGCTTGCCCTCTGCACACAATTTGGCTGTCCTGGAATGCTGACGGATGCTTGTAGGGAATGCGGGTGTATCCAGAGGGACAGCAGAATCCCCCCACTAGAGCAAGTGGGGTCAAAATCATGGATGGTGATAGATCTGGAGCTGCAATGGCTCCAGGGGAGAGCCTGGAAGTTGAGCAGGAATGCTGTCCTTCCCAAGCCGAGTCTGAGGAGGCTGTGAGCAGTCAGGCAAGGCTCTGTAAGGACAGAAGGCAGCTCCCGTATGGCGATTAAGCAGGAGCATCACAGCCTGGAAGCTGTGGAGGGAGAAGGCCAGCTCAGGTAATAACTTCTGACTGCAGCCATATTTCAAATGCTCTGACAGACAGACCAGCTCCCAGGAGGAATAAATAACCTGGTGTCTCTGCTGTTTCCTGGCTGCCACTTACTCGGAGCTAAATGAGCTTTTATGTGAGTGTGGGCTCCAAAGCTAGAGTGGGGGAAGCCGGCGGGTCAGGGGTGTCAGGGTTGGGCTAGTTGGGCTGGTCAAGGGGCTCTGTGAATGTGGGGGATTGTTTTTCTGTGCTTCAAATATGTGAGCTGTGCAAGTGGACTGTTGCTTGGAAACGTCTGGTTTTGCTGCAGAATAGTGGCTGTTTTATAAAAGGAGGTGTGATTTTTTTTTTTTTAAATTTTTTTTTTTTTTTTTTTTTTTTTTTTTTTTTGTGAGTGAGTGACTTACATGCAAACTTCTGCTTGTCTGGTGGTGGTTTGGGACATCTCTGCTACAAGACGGATGCCCCAGGACATGGCTGGATTCCTGGAAGTGTTCAAGGCCAGGTTGGATGGGGCTTGGAGTAACCTGCTCCAGTGTAACATGCCCCTGCCCATGGGAGGGAGTTGGAATGAGATGAGCTTTAAGGTCATTTCCAGCCCAAACCATTCTGAAATCTGTGGTGGCTGTTGAAGGGCTGTTTGCAGTTGCTGGGAAGCAAAGGAGATTCATGACAACTCCCCAAAGCCTTGCTGGATTGGGCTGTAGAGGGGTTGTGAAGCAAGAGGGTCCCTGGCGGTGCAAGGAGGAGTGAGGCTGCTCTTCTGGGGAGAGGGATAGTCAGGGTAGGAGATTCCAGGGACAGCTCTGAAACAGCAGGCTGGGTCTGCTGGTAACTCAGGTGAAGGGAGAGATGGCAGGTGGATGTGGAGTGACAGATCCCCAGGTTAATCCCGGATGCTGGCATGGTTTGGAGCAGTCTCTGGAGCTGCAGGTGGGACACGTTTGTCATTTCTGGGCTCTGGGATGTCTCTGCTCTCCTTTTCTTCTCCAATTAACCACGTCAAATTAACTTTCCTGACATGCCTCTTGATCAGGGTGCACTCTAGCTTCAGGCTGTTGCCCTTGCAGTCACATGTAGGACAATGGTAAAATTTGGTTATATATCGTGCAGTTGTGCTATGCTTAAATGTGCTTTATTTTCAGTAACTTTGGATGTAGATGTCTGTGCAGGGAAGATAAGTGTCCTAGCGGGGGTGTCCAGGGCATAATCAAGAAAGACATGAGTTCTTCTGAGGCATCAGACACCTCACCCTAATGTAGGCACCCAAAACAGAGTAGAGAGCCATGTATGATCCCCAGCTCCTGGATGGGGTATTTCTCACCTACGCGAAAGGCTGTTTAGTAATTTCCATCCTGAAAGGAAACCTTAGCACAGATTTGAGCCTTTCCCAGATTGCGCGTGTCCCAGAGATGCAAAGGATGACAATGGTTTCTACATTCCAATCCTGTGTTTGCCACACAGAGCTGAGCCAGTCTGACCCATGCCAGATCTGCAGCCATAACCCTGGAATGTCTTGCAGAGGTCTCCCTCACCTCAGGCACTTGCCACGCCACATCCTACCCCTGTTTTGCAGTGCCTAATTACCTTCTAGTGTGGGAGGACTCGGAGAACGTGCTAGAGTTATTCATCCAGCCTTTGTAATTTGCTTTGGTATTTATAAACACAGCGAGGATGTGATTTGCAATGCAAGGGCAGGTCAGTGTGGAAACTTTGGGATGAGTATTGACTTCCTCTGTGCACATCCGAGTTGCAGAAAAGGACCGGAAAGCCCATGAGGAGGAGAAAAGTGAGTCCTCATTAGGTGGTAGAAGCTTACAGAGAGCAAGGAGAGAGGTCTTTCTGGAGGGAACAAGACCATCCCAAGGTAAAACAATGCTAGAAACACTTAGATCATTATTTATTCCTTTCTGTGCTTGCTACACTGGGATTTTTCTCAGCAATTTGGTATGGGTTGAAATATTTCACAGGATATAAATTTGCGCCTCTCCATTCTTCTTGGTTGGTGCTCTGGCACTGATCTGACTTAGTCAAGGTTTTTTTTATGCCTTTAGTCTTTGAGCTCTTCCTATGGAGAGGAAATCTCTTGTGTCAAATCACCACTTGTGTGCCACACAAAGGTTGTGTGGAATATGCATGAGGCTCTTTTTCCAAATGTTAATGGATCCTGGGTTGCCTCCTCCTGCACAGCCCAGAAAAGCCTTCACTGGCTGGAGCTCCTAATCCAGCACTGGATTCACACCTTGGCAATTGCCTAGTTTGGAGCAACTTTATGGTCTAAGGAAATAATTGTCGTGTTGATTTTATTGGTAAAGACTTTGTTGTGTTTCCTCTTTTAACAACTGTTACACTTTCTTGGGCACTAATGTATTGTTTTCTGGCATGAAGTCCTGATGATTTTATGTGCAGCCACATAAATACATATATACACAGTGGTGCACAGTGGCAGCTTCCCTGTGCTGATATCTCATTTCTGGTATTCCCTGTTTGCAGCTCAGCCGTGTGCACCTGCTCTGTCAGGATGTGGATCCCTGGGGATGCTGAGCAGCCCAACAACTCCCTTGGGGATGTTTTAGGTTGGTCCTCAGGCAGTGTTTGTCCTTGCAGGTCCGGAGAACGAGCCTGATGCCAACAAGTTTTGTGGGCAGTGCCCTTCGGGGCACTTTCTTCTTTGCCTTTGGCCTGTGGTGGTCAGTGCAGTACCCCCTGAAGTACCTCAGGAGGAAAGGTGATGCAGAGGGCCAGCTGGGCTGTGGTCGCACAGAGGTCTTCGAAGGCGCAGTCAAAGCTTTCTTTGCTCTAGTAGGTAAGAGATGGTGATGATGAGTCTGCCCCAATATCTACTAGCACAGCAGCAACTCTCTCCCACAACACTGGGCCTGTTTGTAGTGGGAAACATCTGGCATGGGAAGGCTTGGGGACATGCTTGTGGCACGCCCTGGGACAAGGACCTTGCTATCGTTCTGCTGGGCAAACATCACTACGACTTCACACCTGCAAAGGAACATTCCGTCAGGCTTGTCATTTCCCCATGTATAAGGAAAACTGACCTTCTCTCTCTTTGCCCAGGGATACTGGTGGAGCAGTTTGTCCCCACTGGTCCCCACCTGCAGCTGTACAGCCCCAAGACGCACAGCTGGACTGACCTCACCCACTGGCACTACTCCACCATATACCTCTTCTTCCTCCTCTCCGGCATCACAGATGTGGTCTCACACTCCCTGCTCAAGCTGCCACCTGGCTTGGACCGGCTCTCGCTGTCCCTGGCTCTGCTTGTGGAAGGTGAATCACACCTGGTGCTAGGAGAGGAGGGGACATGGAATAAGGAATTGCTGCAGTGCTCATGAATGTGACAGCTCCTGGGCAGTCTGGGGGCCACAAAGGCAGACCTGGAGGGGGTGTGGATGCACGATGGCACTGGCTGTGTGACAAAGTCACCCCATCCCTACTCCTCCTAAATATGGATCCAGCCATAGCTGGATGCCACAGGAGATGCTTGATGGATGCCACAGGGGATGCTTGAGGGATCTGTGTTTCTCCTGGTGGCCAGCAGCTCTCTCACCCTGGAGTTACAAAAAGCTGTCATCCCCCCAACTTGGCTGGATGCAGAGAGACAGACCCTGATACAAAGCTGCCCACCATTGTTTGAGCTCAAGGTGCCCATCCCTGTGCCCCTCCTGCAGCCCTGGCTGAGACACAGGGATCGCCACAGGTACAGGGGCACAGGGACCTCCACAGGTACGGAGTTCCTCAGGGGCAGAGCAGAGCCGGTGCTGGGGCTGCCTGGTCATTGCAGAGGAAAGGTGGTGACAGCAGCTGGTGGCTCTCTGGTTCTTTCCCCCAAGGCAGATCACGGCAAGGCCTGGAGCATAGTATGAGTTTTCAGATTATTTTTTAAGAGAACAAATCCCAGAGTGTCCTTTGCTAACACAGGGTGGATCTTGGCAGGTTTGCTCCTCTGTTTCCAAGACTACAGCGATGCTGTGCTGGACCACCACCTCCACTCCCTGCTGGCCATGGCTATCTTTGCCGGAGCCCTCTGCACCCTCATAGAGGTGTTCCTCCGAGACCATATCATCCTGGAGACCTTCAGGACCAGCTCCTTCCTTCTCCAGGGCTCTTGGCTTTGGCAGGTCAGTGTGTATCTAGCGTTCTCCTTAGAGCTTTGCACCCAGGAAGGTGAGTGGAATGGGGCTGCTCTGCCCCTTTAGACACATCTGTTGGGGTTAAATTTGTAGGCTGTTCAAATATCTTTGTACATAAGAAGAGGAAATGAGGCTCAGTGCCAGAGCTGCCATCATGAAGAAGTGCACGTGTGATGTAGCAGCATGGACACACCTGGAAATGAATGGACAATGGAAATCGGAGCCCACAAGGGAAGGAAACCACGATCATGAATTTTTATTAATTTTATAAGGTCCATTTTCTTCCTCTGTTTGTTCCAAGTGACTGGAAACATCTGGAAATCTCTCATGTAATCGCCCAGCTTTTGGTCTAGGGGGAAATGCACAGACTGGCAATGTCACCTTTGGGATGTCACCCTTCTCCAGGATGCTGGGCTGCACTGCAAGCCCTAAGGATTGTCTGCAGAGAATCCATCTCCTCCTGACAGCCTTGTCTCAGTGCTTGGGGAAGCCAAGGGCAGTGGCCCAAGTACTACCTGGGGTTATAGTGCCTCTAGTCCACAGCCAGCTGCAGCAGGTGGGCTAAAATCAGGAGGAAAACAGGAGGGATGTGCTAAAGCCTGACTTCTTTTTCATCTGTGACCAGATTGGGTTTGTGCTGTCCCCTCCGTGGGGAGGACCAGGCTGGGATCAGAGCGACTCCAGCAACCTCTTGTTCCTCACCATGTGCTTCTGCTGGCACTACATGGGTGCTCTCGCCATTGTGGCCGCCAACGCTGCCGCGTCCCGCTGGTATGAGTGGGTCCTGTCACAGTGCATGGGCTAGGGTGGCCAAGAGCAATACCCAGACCCAATAGTGGGCTGGGAAATCCATGCACCAATGTGTCATGGGATAAGGAGTTTGGGTGTCCATGCATATCCAAGCATGGCTTGGCTGGAAGGGGTGGGCTCCATGCCACCATAGAGCAGCCTTCCCAAGCAGGGTGAGGTGAGCCACTGGCTCTCACTACCCACAAGTCCCTGACAATTGTCACTGTCTCTCCTGCAGCTGCAATGAGCCCTGCCAGCTAAAATTCGGGGACATCGACGTGGAGCTGGACTGCGGCTTGTGCCTCCACAGAGGGAAGAAGAGCTCCAGTGGCACCTTGCTGCCAGAGGGCAGCTCAGATGACAAATGAGGCTGTGGTGGGCATGGAAATCTCTTCCCTGATGGTTTAGAGCCCTTGAGATGAGGTTTTTCATTAGTCTTGATAAACTACAGTGGCACTTGACAGTGGAGCATCAGAAGTAGGAGGCAGGACCCCGAGGTGGAGGGTGGCAGGGGATGCGAAGCCTTTCTTTGTGCATCCCTTTGGTAGCCATGAGTTTTTAATTCTCTGAGTCTCTGAGCTGCAGCCTAGGCTGCAGACTGCAGGACTGGTTTGCTAGTGGAGTCCAACTGGCGTTGCAAATTTGACTATTTTTTTTAACATTATTTTCCCTTCTGCTTCCTCAGAAGGGAGCCAAGCCAGCGTTCAAAGCTCCTAGTGGCTGTCACTCACTCTGGTGTTAATGGAGAGGGTTTTGTACAAAGCTGAATGTACAGAGTATCTGTGATCACCAATAAAGTACTTTAACACACCACCTCCATGGATCTATTGAACACGATGCTGCAGGCTAAGGCAATGTTGACTTCAAAATGGTTTGGGCAGTGGGTGAAATATCTGAGGGGTGTGACTATGTGTGATTTAACGTGGACAATTCTGCCCAGGGAAGGGTGGGTGGGCAGTGGATAGAAAGGATGGAGGGTAGCTCCTCTCCTTATTTTTCATCAGAAGCTGAGTTAGGCACGTGAGCCAGGGGTTTGGTGTTCCTGGGAGATGGGATGCTTGCTGGGCAGGGGGCTCAGCTGGAAAAGAGACCCTTGAAGCAAAACGATGGTTTCAGCTGGCTGGGGGTGGGTGTATGGATGGTCTTGGTAAGTCTCTGAGAGCCCTGCAGTGATCTCAGTTTTTCTCCGACACCTTTATTCCCCCTTTGGAGCCAGTCACTTCCAAACAAAACCTTCCAGTTAGGAGTGTCTGCCTTGCTGTTGGGGTCTCCTTTTGTTTGCAGCAGAACAGCATAAGGAGATACTGCAGGGAGATCGAGAACAAAACCAAATTTAAAAGATAGCATTGGGAGGATTAGTGAAAGAACATCGCTAATCATGATCCAAAAGTTCATCATCAACTTCGAAAATGTTTGTGCCATGTCCTTGGCTGAGAGCTGGGCTGGGTGAACAGGGGAGCACAAGCGACACTGATTTTATTATCTTCCAACACATTTACTGTATGCCCCTAAGAAATGCAAGAGCCAGTTTAGTCTGAACACATCCCTGCTGTGCTGTACAGGCTGGGAGGAAAGAAAAATTCCCCCTGGCTCAAACCAGTTGCAATTCCCAGCCCCATGGAAGCTCCCTGAAAGAGTGAGTACTGCCTATTTAATTTTTTATTTTGCATTTTATTTTTATTTTTGTATTCTATTTTTATATTTTCTCCTTTTGGAGCAGGGTTGGAAGAAGACCAGTGCTTCATGTTGTTGGCAGCTGTCCAGAAAAAAACCTCAAGGAGCAGAGAAAACCAAGTAAATGCAGTGTTTTGGGCTCCCACATTTGGCACTCACACACAGAGGATGGTTAATTTGGATTCTGAAGCACACTGCCCCCCTGAGCAATGGTTTCGCCAAGATCTGGTTGCGTTTAAGTCGGGCTGATGTGAATCTCCAGTACTGGAGTGAGAGGTTGTATTGTGCTCCATGGAGGTGATCTGCTCCCATTGTTAATAATCCTTCTGGGACTAGAAATGGGGTCATTGTGTCAAGTTGTTATAGACTGGCTGCCACTAATGGGAAGCTCAGTGCAGAGGTTACAACCTGGTGTGCTGAGATTGGATTGAAAAGAAAGGGAAAACCAATCTCTTTCCTCTTTGATCAACTGGTGTAACTTTCTTCCTGGGTTTTTGTTCTGCCCAAATGCTATCTTTGCAGTGCTGAATCTCTTACTGAGGGTTGTGCTGCATAAAATGTCGGTTTTGTTGGTGACGTTTCTTCTTTCATTGAATAAATGTAAGTAAGAGCAAATAGTAATCATCCTGCCGTGTCTTTTGACAGGTTCAGAGGGATCACACTCGAAGCCCAAGAGGAGCTTGAACAGGGCACTCAAAATTACCTGTTACCATGTTAGGTAATAGAGCTGTCCCGTATTTGAGATATGACTAATGTTTGCCGTGTCAATAGAGTAAAAAGAAGACATGAGGTTGTTGAGGCTGTGGCTATGTTTGTTGAACAGTTCCCAGCTAGCCTGGACGTGGGCTTGATATTTCCTGCAACATTTTCTCTCCCAGTGAAGCTGAAAGGGAATAAAACTCATTGAGTAGAGAGTCGGCCCATGGCAAGGGTTTGGAATGAAATTATCTTTAAAATCCCTTTCAACCCAAACCATTCTGGGATACCATGACTAGACAAGGTGCAAGTGATCAGTAAAGTCCCCACTGTCTACCCAAAACTGTTGCTAGTCGTGCTGTGGACACGGGGGACCCTGCAATAGGTGGGAGCTGGACACCTTGTTCCATTGCAGTCCCTGCCTCTCCAAGGTGGGTTAGGATCTGTGCCTGGGTGAGTTTAATTACTGGGGACCTCATTATTTCTCATACACTGACCTGACAGATGCTGTTCCTGTTATTTTCTGACAGAACATTTGATTCCTTGTGTAGCTCCTGTGGTCTGTCTGCACTGTTGGTCCCCAGGGAGACGCAGAAACGTGGATGATTTTCTTTTTCCATGGCTTGTGAGCTGTGATTCCCTGAAAATACCTTGGCCAGAATGCGATGCTGTGTCTCTTTGTTGTTCCGCACGTTGATAAGCTTTAAATGATGCTGCACAAGCCAGTATCTAAGGTAATTCTTACCTGCATTTTACTTTTTTTCTTGTCTGTTGGCACACAGATACACTAAGACTGGTGGTTTTGATGGCAAATATTCTCTGCTGCACAATTAAATTTGGAGAATTGACTGAGGTATCCAGAACACACATGCTGAAGTGTTTGGAAGGAATAAGGACCCTTGTGGTTCTAGACTGAATTCAGAAGTTGTCTCACAGCAAGGGCTGGGAGAATGTCATGGAAAGCGGGATGTAAGTTTTCCCATTTCCACAAATCCTCTGCTGCTGGTAAATGTCAGAAACAGGGTTTCACCCTGGAGGAACCGGCCATGGAAGGCTTTGGAGGATGGCTGGGTGTAATTTGGGTACCCTCTTGCCTCAGCTGGAGGGAAGAGAAACTTCTTGAGACCATATGGAAAAGTGCTGCTGGATGAGCTGAGGTGCTTTACAGACCCTCAGTACTCAGATCTGTATGCAAAACTGATTATTAATTAATTTTATTGTTATTGCTGAGAGACTTTCTGGAGATTCATGGTTTGAAGAGGAGTTGAAATTAGCACTTTAAGCACCACTAAAATCTATTGTTTCAGCTTAATTATTAAACTTAGCTTCCAAACTCAATGCAATTGCTGTTCAGAGGACAACTGGATTTTCTAGGTCATTCATCTCTTCTGGAACTTACAATTTTTCACTTTTTTCTTTTTTTTTCTTAGTGCATTTCTTACCTATTAACCCAAGTGATTTAAGAAACAACAGTCAGCAGTACATGGTTATTTTCCTCTATGAAGGTGCACAACCTAGATCTCATGCAAGGTTGTGGTGAGGCTGCACCTCGAATAGTGTGTTTAGGGTTTGGGTCTTTCACTACAAGGAAGACGTTGTGGTGCTGAAGGTTGTCCAGAGAAGGGAACAGAACTGGAAAAGTGCTGTCAAGGAGGGGAAAGTTTTCCAGCTCTGGCTGGAGTAGTTTTTTTGGAGGCTGGAGGTTCTTGGATTTGCCTGGGGGGTGATCATGAAGTGTTTGGTGGAGAGGAGGCTGCTTCTGCTTGAAAGATTCTCTGGGTTCCAGCAAGAGTTACACAGTATAACACGGGTGATAAAGTCATTGTTAGTGTATCTCCACTGTACTCTGTGAAACTTCAGACCAGCAAATGGTTTGCTGAATGTGTGTGTATAATGAGATGATCAAATATAATGAATCTTAAGAGTTAGAGTGGCATTATTGAAAAATATACAGTTTTTCCCTGGATGTATCATCTGTGAAGTCTCGTAGTGCTCACATCATTCACCTCTTTCCTGACATGTCTGTGGATATCTGGTAGGCGTGTCTTTTCCCAGCACTGCTTTGAAAATAGATACCAGTGACTGTATTTTGTGGGGGGAAATAAAATTTAAAAATCCAGGTGTGCCAACGTGTTTCACCAAACAAATTGCCCTGTTTATTAACCCTAATAATATTTATTTTCCCTGCAGGCCATGGGGAGGTACATGCACTGTGGGAGTGCTAAGGCTGGTGTGAGGATGCCTCATCGTGCCCAGTTTCTGCTGGTTCTGTGAGGTGTTTCGAGTTCACTAAGAGCATCCTTTTCAGCACAGTGGCATCTGGTGAGGTGGTTATTAAACACCCTACTGATTTCCAGAAACCAACTCAGAAACATCTTTGGTGCAACTGTTTAAATCTGGTGAACCTTTTGTCCTCACGACATCTCAGCAAACCTGAGCTCATCTTTGGAGCCTCAACTGCAACAGCAGCCAGGCTTCTCTTTGCCCTCTTGCCTCAGTTTAAAGTTGGGTATAAAGAAAGTTTATTCTAATGCTTAATATCATTATCCAATACTTTCCTCTAGTTTGATTGTGTTTGCTGAGTAGAAACACCCACATATGGTGATAGTTGGGTGGGGGCATGTGTTACCTGGATTAAAAGATGAGTTACCTGGATTTGAACCATGAGCTGTCAGCACTACTTGGAAACCTAGCTTAAGCCGTTACCAGTGCAGCAAAACCTGGAAAAGTTGCTCTCCAGAGCTGGCGTTGGGATGCTGAAAAAACAGTAGTTGCCTCTCATTCACCTTCCTCTACTGGTGACTTTAATTGCCCTTCATTTCTCGGGGTTATACAGTTGAAAAATAAAGTATGTAGTTCTTGCATTGATGTGTGAGTGTAGTAGAGAGATGTTATTTGAATCTATCAAATAACATAATTTTTATTTGATTTGCAGCGTATTTGTGATGCATCTGTTCTGCTGACCTGATATGCTGCCTACAAGGTGCTACCAGTGTTCCATCAGCTGCTCCATCACCTGGTGAGTGCTGTCACTGCCCTGAAAGGGTGGAAAAAATGTCCTTTCTCGCTGGGTTTAGGTGGTTCTTTTTTCCCCCTGTGGGTGGCTGGAATCTGATGGACATGGTGCAGCTCTTGTTTCTTCCTTTACTTCTTCCTCACTGGGAGACGCTATTGCAATACAATGGACAAAAACCCACCTAATTCTGCAATTTATCAGAAAAAAAAAACTCTATCTGGCCAAGCTGTGGCACAGCCCAGGTAAGGGCTTGGTCTTAACTATACCTTAACCTCAGCAGTGACACACAAAACAGAATTTTTTATTCTTAAATAAATGTGAAACTGATTTAGTTTATCTTGAAAGTCAAAGTATTTGTATTAGATTGTGTAATGTTCTACACAGGCCCAGGATTTGAGTTTGGTGGGTTTTAAAGAGAGTTTTAGCTGGGTTTAAAAGAGAGAGTTTGGGGGTTAAAAGAGAGAGTCTTTTAGGTTTAAGAAGATTTTATGTTGTGCTGTAGTTCTGCTTTAACCTGATGTTGTATCAAGCATTTTTGTTACAGAAGCCTTTGGAAGGTGGGAGCAGAAAAGAGGAGCTGGCCCAAAATCCTAGTCTGTCCTAAGGATCCAATGAAGAATGGAAGATGCTCAGCTGTTGGTTTTAATTATTGACTGAAGGAAAACTAAGCTACCGTGTACATGTCTGTGTACAGTTTAAGTTTCCTGGTGTTCTGTAGCAAATTCCAGGTAAAATTTGGATTTAAATGGCAAAATAAGAACTGGAGACGCACTTCCCAGCTTAACTCCAGGAGGCACAGTTGTAGCAGTTTAATTAACCAATTGATTAATTATCACTCGAGCACATGGATTACTTGATTGAGCTTCTGTAGAAACCAGTTTTAAATTTTAGATCAGCTTTAACAGCAGAGCTGGAGCCTCTCAGACAGCACTGGATGTGTAAACATTGACTGTAAAGCTGTTTTGTGGGCAAAGAAATTCCTATTCTTCTTTGGGCAGAGAACATTTATTCTGTGTTCTGTGTTTAACTGAAAGAGGAGAAGCTTCACAATTAAAGATGATTTAGACCAAGTCCATGGGATCTTTGTTCAAGCAAAACACAACACCCTTAAAATAATTTTTTAAAATAAAAGTAAAAATAAATTAACTTTTGCTTTACCTTTAATTTTTGCTTTAAGTTTTGCTTTAAGGTTTGCTTACTTTCATTTTTGCTTATTGTTATTTACTTTAATTTTCACCTTTTTATTTTTGCTTTTATTTTCACTTATTTTTATTTTAAAAATATTTTTTATTTTATCTTTAAATATAAAAAAATCCAAACACCACCCGCTCCCCCCAGACTTGTCCCACCCCAGCCAAAATCCAAACCACTGAGATAAGTTCTGTCCTGATGTTTACTACTGTAAAAATGAAAATTACAGCCCCCCC
>VZTF01007380.1:192612-233992 GCA_013397755.1 Cnemophilus loriae
CCCCTCCCCTAGAGCTTATACATTTTTAAAAAAGCCCCCCCAGTAAAAGAAGTAACACATCAACTACCTGGAAGTGTGGTCCTCTGGTTTATGAGGCATCCAAAAACACAGAATCTAAAAAATTCTTTGAAGTGAGCCAAATTCTAAGTCCTTCATCAGAAAAAAATCACTATGATTTCCACACTGAAGTTCCTTTATTCAGCCAGATATTCCAAATATACCAGTAAAGTGTTGTGGTGGATGGACGCATCCCAGGTTATAGACGGTTTTTATAGATATATAAATAAATATATATATGCACATATGTGTACAGTCTGTAAAAGTAAAGAACAGTTGAACATCCCCAAATACCCAGTCTCTTGGAAAAATATGAACTGACAGCACAGGAATAAATGCACCATCTAAACCCAGAGTGTGTTTCAGAGCACAAACTGATTCAAGATTCTCTTCCACTACTCATTTTGGGCCATTGGAAATTCAAGTGTTCTCTACTTTTTTAAAAATAAACTTGAGCAAATAGGCCTGAAATTAAATTACAAGGACTTTTCTAATCTGTGGTTTGTAGTTCTTGATGCATCATCCTGAAAAAAAAAGGATGCTTCAAGTTCGACCCAAAAACATGGTTTTGGCGTTCACTCTTCAAAACAAGGAGAAAGCAATTAGCAAAAGCAAAACAAACAACATTCCCAGAACTATGAGCAGAGAAAGGCACTAAACACATAATCTGTACAAAAAGGATTATTAATTAAGCAACTGGAATAGGTGAAGGCTGGATCTGTGACCAAGCCTTGGGATAGTCCCACTCTAGTTCTTGATTCTCAGTACCTGGAGTGAGCTCCAGTAATTGTGTCGTCAGCAACGGGTAAACCCAAAATTCAGCTCTCAAAAAACCTCAAACCACTGGGAATCCATCCCAACAGAGAATGGGTGGATCATTGCTGTACCTGCAGTTTATTTCTTTTCCACCATCCAAATACTCACATGGCCATAAGAAGTGTTTCCTCCCTCGTGCCTGCTGAAAACTCATGTCCATAACTACATCTTCACAGGATAACATAAAATCTAAATCAGATGATTCTGTTACATCCAAAAAAGTGACACCAAAAGGGCTGAGCAACAAAGTGACAGAAAGGGCTGAGCCCCACAAAAAGGGCTGCACACAAATAAGTTTGCCCAGAGGAGGAAAAAAGGATGATATTTCACTGTGGCCTGCTGTCAAGGTGGAGTAGGAATCCCCCTTTAGACTTTCCTGACCTCAGATAATAATGTACATCGTTTTTCCTGCCCCAAAACCCATGGATACAGGCAGGCGAGCTGCTGCTGAAAAAGGCAGCATTATATTTGACCACCCAGAGACCTGCTCCGACCTAGGCTGGGAGTTCAGTGTGATGCCCTCCAGCAGTCCCTTCCAGCCTCATTCCTCCATGAGCCTGCACAAACTGCGGGATTATTCCCTGCCGGACTGCCACACTGGAGAAAACAAGTATTCCTCACCTTGCATTTGGTGAGGCAGTGCCAGCCCCAGGAGAACCAGTCCCGCTCAGTTCTCCACCGCAGGAAGCAGAGGCCCTGGTCAACACACAGGAGAACAGCCCCTCCCCTCCCCTTCGCACATACACGCTGTAAACCCAGGCATCAACACTGAAAGCCCAACCTGTAAAGCCTCTTTTCAACTCAGTGGCTCTAAGAACAGGCCCTCTGCCAGAAGGTCACAAACACAAGCACCAAGCCCAGCTCCAGGATGGCAGGTCTGTGCCAAGTCCCCATCCCAGCAGCCCCCCAGGGAGCAGCTGAGGGATCCAGTCCTTCTGCTAAGAAACCTTTACACCACTTTCTCCCTGCAAGTGTTTTCTCTGAAGTGCCTGTGCTTTCAGCTAAAAAAAAAAAAAATCCACCCTGGTACCATCCAAGAGACCAGAGTTTCCCTCTTTTTTGAGCTTGCCATAGGCAGTGCTCTTCCTCTCAGAGACCTTGCAGGAGGATACACCAAACAGCTGCTATGATATAATCCAGAAGGGATATTAAATCCAAATCAACCATCTGCATCTCCCTTACCCCTCACTGACACTGTCCAGAGCACCAGAACAAGAAGCATCCTCAGCCTCTTCAACATCAGAGCAATATGTTTTACAGGGAGAGATTCTTCACAGCCCCACACAGATGGGATGAGCAGAAAGTTCAAAGCTGAGAGTAAACACATTCAAAATCTCGAGTATTTCACTTCCTGCTGCATAGTCAGGCAGAGGAAAGCCCCTGGTGTGCAGGAAGGGACTCAGATGAGGGAATAAATGTGCTCCCTTGCCACAGAATGTTCCCAGGGAGCAGGTGAGGAGGATGAAGGAAATCCCTGCTCTCACATGAAAACAGGTGAGACGCTCCTGAGAAGTTCCTGCCTCCAGAGTGGCCTCCAGCCCAGGCCCAGAGGATGGATTTGGACCAGCTCATGTTGCTGTGGAGACTGCAAGGATGTTGAGGATGCCAGAAGGATCATGCACAGGTAAACTGACTCCTTCTGCTCTCACATTCAGGGATCATATGCGGAAGTCTAAGGCATGGAAACAGAACATTGGCTAAGGCTCCTACCTTCCCACAGCACAGCCAGGCTGTGGGACCCAGAACTCCATGAAGCTCTAACAGGGGAAGATGAGGAACCCTTCAGAAAACTGGGATATCTCCAAGCTGTTCCAGTTAGACCCAGCAATTCAGGTATTAAGTTCCACAGACTCTGTCCTATCACCTCCTCCCCCTCACCCCCTCCCACTGACACACATCGTGGCAAGGTTTTGGGGAGATAGGACCACTTCCCTCAGGTCCAGCTCCTCCCACCACCTTCAGCCCCACACTCCAAGCACCAGAGTCTGTTCAGAGATGGTCTCAGGGAACCTCTCTGATGCCATCCAGAGACTGATGGTATTAAACAACCAGCTCGTTCAGCCCACAGCCTGTTCTCAAACTGCTCTCAGGAACGCAGAGCTGCTGGAAATAAAATTCTACATTAACCTGTCCTGCACAGCACACATGAAGAGCCTCCAGGCCAGGGGTTAAGTGCTCCTGCTACAAAGCACAGTCTCCACACAGGTGGAGCAGCAAATAAATACAGTAAAATGCTCATGTTTTTAACCTGCTCATTTCTGCAGAATCACATATACATGAATTAAACCCTCGTCTCTGTCAGGTGCTGTGCTCAGCAGAATCTTCTCCCTGCCTCTGCAGCAAAGCTACCAGTGCCTGCTGGGATCAAAATGTGAATTTATGGAGAGGCACCCAGAAGATTAGGGATGCTCTGACTCCTGCACTGGAGAAACAGCTTTTGAGCCTGCTGCTTTACAGTTCCCTGAGACTTCCATCCCATGATGCTGCTAAGGATCACAGCCAGGTGATCTACATGTGGTATCACTGAGACCTGAAAGCAGAAATGGCTCCACTCACCCTTGCTTTCCCTACCTTACTCTACTACGTCCTATAAAAACTGTCTTTTTCTGGCTCATCACTGTTGCCCCTTGCTGTGCACATCTGGCAGCCTTTGTCACCACAACAAAGACACTGATGCCACTGAGTTGCACCTGCTCTGGAGACCACCCAAATTCCTGTGTAGTCACATCAGCTTTAAGCTCCACACTCAAGTTGGGCCAAAAGAACACCTCACCTTGAGACCTGAAGCTCTCAAACATCTACCTGAAACACCCCAAGTCACAGGATTAGGAGGGTTTATGTGCTCCATCAGGCGAATGTCACCTTTTGATGGGCAAAGGAGGGAAAGGCTCCAGGCACTGCATCACCACCTGCTTGAGCTCCTCATGAGCATCTTTAATCTCTTCTGTTGGCCAGGGCTGAATGATCAAAATCACACTGCACACAAGTGTTGCTCTGCACATCAGAGACAAGTACAGCTGGTAAAATCAATCCACCCATGTTCCATCCAGTTGTTCCTGTGCACAGAAGGGGTTTGACGTCCATCCCTGTGCCCTTGCAGAAGGGCTACAGCTTCAGGAGAAGTGAGACAAACTGACCCAGCGCTTCCTCTGCTCAGCATTCCCAAAGGCCCTTCTCAAACATCCTGTTTCCTCACTAGAGAGCAACGCTGCTCCTCTTAAAGGATTTTTTCTTTAAAAGTTTTTCTGTTGAAATACTGCTCTCTACAAAACCCTGCAAGCCTTCCCCCAGCCAACTGCTTCCACTGTGCTCTAAATCTTAAGTGTCTTATCGCCATGTAACTGCTGATATTTCCCCAAACTACCCCATCGACTCTTTGCTGGGATCAGCCCCTCTACTTGCACAGCTGATACCAGGAACACCTGGGACATGCCTTAGCATCGATCTTCAAGCAGCTAAGTTTCAACATGACTTTTCAGAAGCTATGGTCAAAATCCATCCTAAAGAATCGATCCTAAGTGCTTGGCAGTCTGTGCCAAAGCACGGAACTAACAGACTTTGATTTGAGCCTGATGCATTTAATTTGCAGGACTAATGGAGTTTATCAAAGAAAAAATCTAATACCCACATTCACTTCTGGAACTCAATCTGCAGCCTCTGTAATTTGTGTCACTTGCAGGTAACCCTACCTGAAGGTGCAGTCCAAGACTGGCTTTGGGCTGCAGATATGCTGTGGCATCATTTAAATCAAATTTAGTTTAAAATCAAAACTCTTTGCCAAGTAGTTGTGACAAGCCAACAGATGGCATTTTCTAGGAGAGCATCTGCTCTTCCTTCGTGTCTGAATAATTTAACCAGAATATAGAGGTTCCAGTGGAACCAAGGAGCCAACTTTTAAGGAGAAACAAGACATGCAAGTGCTTCCTGTTCAAAATTGCTAAACCTTCTTGTTCCCTCCTCTCCCTGTCTTCCTCCAGATCTATTGGGAACTGCACAGATCAATATGGAGGAAAGTTAGTTCTGTCTATTGACCTCTAAAACAACATTCAAGTGGTAATGACTCTTTGGACATTGCACTGAGATGAGAGAGGAGGAATCTGTGCTTGAGGTCACACCTCAAAGGAGAATAGAGAAGAATGACACACGGAAGCAGAAACTGCTTTGAGCTTTACAGGCTGTTAATTTTAGGTGTTCTGGAAGAGAGACAGTTACTTCCCCTCATAAAACAGCAGCAGCAGCCATACAGTGAGCACTAACCTTAATTAGCTGATTCCTGCCCTGGGCTCTATGACTTTAATTATTTCAGATCTGGCCACCCACAAGAAGCATCCACAGAAACTGTCACTGGTGAGGTCTTTTTCCATGCCCTCATATATAGGAATTCTAAGATTTCCTGCTGTCCTTCTGCCCAGCCCCATTCCTGAGGTCTGTGGGTGTCACAGGCTCTGAGCACACAGCCAGCACAGGCTCCCGTGCAAACCGGGCCCGTCCCTGTGGCTCCCAAGGAAGTGCGGGTGGATGGCCAGAGACAGGAACAGCTCATCAGCGTGGAGAGCCTTGGCTCTGCTTGCTCCCACAGGTTGTGCCAGCAGCCACCTGCATCCTTGGAATGGGGAGAACCATCTGCAGGATGCAGCCAGAGGGCACAGCAGCCCCAGCTCTCCCAGACCTGCACTCCAGCAGCTGCTTTAACGCTACTCGGGATCCGGGCCATTGGTTTAGCATCCTGCATCCTCCTCTCCACAAACGTCATCAGGATCTGGAAATACCACAAAGGACTCCAGCCATGGTTATACATCAATACCTGTACAGTCTTTCTCACCATCAGGGAAAGGGTTTGTGGGTTCAGCAGGACACAGTGGGAGGAGGAGGAATTAAAGCGAGCCCCTGAATAAAGAGAAGAAACAATCTGGAAGTTAAAGTGTTTATTGATGTGTTTAAACTTTGTACATTCCCCACAGACCACACTAAAGAGTTTGCAGGTAAATCTGTGCATAGTGGGAAGAAACACGGAAAAGGGAAGAAAAAATAAACTCACAGGAAAAATAGAAAAAAATACACCACAGGTTACCAGAACCCCCAGATTTTAAAAAGCCGTGAGCATTAACATCTACTATACAAGCATTACAAAGACATGATGATGGCGAGTGGAACAACGCCCCTTTTGGTCTTCTTGGGGCCTATGCATCCCATTTCCCTTAAAGCAGGCAGCATCCCTTTCCCAACATGTCACTCTCTTCCCTCCCCAGCTAAGAGCTCTGCGTTTCTCAGCTCTCAAGGTCCCAGTTATTGCAGTGATTTGTCATTTCTGACCCAAAATCACCCAGAGGGATGCAAAGGCTCAAAAACCTGTGGCTCTTAACTACTTACCATGTTGGTGAGGCAGGAGAGCTGGGGAAATTAGAAAGTAGTAGCAAGAGAGGGCTGTTAATGCCAGGTGAGTACTGAAAGAAACTGGCTGAGAACAAAGGATGTCAATTCAATACCAGAACTTCCAACTCTACAGCAGAACTGAATCTGGAAAGAGAATGTGCACACCCCAGTATGCACAAACCATGTTCTAACATTCCACTAGAATAACTATAAACAGAGATGCTAGAAGCCTTTTAACTCCTTGCCTCCAGGGAGTCTTGATTCCTAGAGCCCGAGCTGCTAAGCAGCATGGTGCACACCACTGGCATATGAGGATGGGGTTTTTTTTTTTTTTTTTTTCTCTTTTTCTTTTTTTTTTTTTTTTTCTCGTTATACAGAATTTTGTTAGTTACCATTCCAAATTGCTTCCTTACTTATGCTGTAATAGCTCCTATCCCTAAATTAATCTCTTTGCAACTCCCAGTGGAATTCACTTAAAAAAAAAAAAAAAGGGAAAAAGAATAATGCTTTATATACAAAAGCCAAAATGACTGAAGAGCCACAACTGTCTCCTTTTTTCAAGGTGGGCTGGTACAAACAACCTTCAATATACAGGTGGTCTATCAGAAATAAAAATCAACATTTCCCATTTTCATAGATACAGAGCTTGTATCAGACAACAGTACAACAGAACTGGTATTTTTCAGATTATTTAAAAAAAAGAAAACTACATCTCAGTCAAATATATGCAATAGATCCGTTTTTCCCATTTAAGGAGATTTATATATCATATTGTTATATTATCATTTCTTCACCCATTTAAAAGAATGGAAATTGCAACTCTACAGTAGTAATTATAGTCTTAATGATCCAGGAGTTCTGAATGTAAGATGAAGTCCTCTTGAAGCAACTGTTGGTCAGTAGCTGATCCAAAACACTGGACCACTTTGGCCCTTCGCCCTGCACCTTTTCCCATCAGGGCTATTCTATCTTCATCTCTTTTATATCTGCATCTGCTCCAGGTATTTGTAAGTGGGATTCTCATAGCCATGGTTTTGCATCTTGCTCAGATGCCGCTCCTCGGGGGTGAGCATCGGGTCAACCTTTGGAAAAAACACACCATACTGGTCAAGGAGACACTTCCAGGATTGATTCCACATAACAAGAGGCAACAGACGAACACTGAGTGAACACCGTGGTGAGCAGTAAACAGGGAAAAAAGGTAAACTGCAAAAGGTGATTTGTTTAATGGACTTGCTTGTTCAGGAGCTGATGCCTCCTGCCCACCCAATCCCCTATGGGGATGTTCTCACAAATCTGTCATTGCTCAGCCAACACTGCAAATCAGGGACCCATTTCTCTTATTAAAGAGGTTATTATGATCTCCTGCACGAGTGGGGCAAAGGGAAAAGCAGCTTTCTCTGGGCTCCATTAAGTTGTCATAGAAATGTGCAAGGAAGAAGGAGCTGCTCTTCAGCTCTTGAACATCTTAATTGTCAATTAGCCGGGAGGACAAATTGCTATGGATTGACTGACTGACTGCCCTGCTAAAGATATTGCCTGAAAAGCTCATTTACTGCTAAATCCTACCCTGAGCCAGCCAGGGAAGCCTAATTGAATCCTAGTGATAAGCAAATGCAACTCTGGAGTGACAAGTGCCAGCACAGCACACCAGGGACTGGCATCTGCACATCAAGGAACGAGTGATGATGGTGTCAGCAGGGACAGAGTTAATTCCTAACCAGCCAGGAGCAAAGCTGTCCATAGCCTGGCAGCTCCTGCCATCCTCTACCCCCACACACATGTGATTCAACACTGACTATTTTCATCCTCAGCTATGGAGCTGTTTCTCACCTCCACAATTCCATGGCTGATGGTCCCATACTGCCTCTTCCTCAGCATCACCAAGCTGATGACTATAACAGTAGCTATGGCAACAGCAATCACCAACAGCCCAATAAGGGCACTGCTGCTGAAGCTGAAGTCATCACGGAGGGAGTTGTCACTATCCTGGAGGGAAGAAAACAGAGCAGGCAGAGGAAGAGTAATGAGGGAGATGCACTGCTGAACACAAACCTAAACCATGGCCACTAGTAAGGTCTTCAACCGTCTGTGGTATCAAGATATGACTGAATATACACTAGACAGTATATATATGTGTATATATATCTATCTCACCCTCAAGTATTCCACCCCTAAATATTTCACCTCTAAATATCGCATCAAAAGGATAACAAACGCAAAACTCTTTCCCCACTTAGTACCTCTGGACAGACACTGGCCCACATCACTTCCCTATCCCACAAAACACTTCTGCAGTAGGAGTCAGGTTAATATCTAACGTGTGTTCACTATTTACATCTTTATGCAGAAGGGCTGTACTGTGTTTCACTCTGCATGAGCCCTCAGAGCAGCATCCAGGCACCAAACCCCAAGTTCAGTAAAAATGAGAATCAAAATCCAGCTTTAGGAATTTGCCAGTCCCTGGATTCAGCAGCCACAAACATACCGGCTCATCCACCAGCCCTCCGACACGCTCCGCGTTGAAAATCATCTCCTTCACATCAAGGGTTTCATCAATTACCTAAAAATGGCCACAAAAGTGTTTTATGGAAGGATCCACACAGAACAGGGAGGAGAAGGAGGAGGAAGACAGACAAGAGACCTTTAATGAACACTAGCAAAGGCTCAGGACCACTTCTCCCCTCTGCTCTCAACGGCATGGAACATTCTCCAACTCTTATACAGCCACCAGAGATAGTATTACAGCTAGTTACCTCCAGACTACCTCAAACTAAAGCCCCAAAGGAAAAAAAACAATAAAAAAATAGGTGCTAACTTAGGACCCAGCATTTCTGTTATGTAAGATCTAACCCGTGGCTTTAAAACAGTATTGAAAGGAAACTCAAAAGATGACTTTTTAATTTTTTTAAACCCATGGAGCTGAGGCAAAGTGACTGTCACTAGAACCTAGAGAATTCTTAACACTGTAGATAAAGACAATTCCAGCTGGGTCGCTCACCTTCAGAGCAAGGTGAGGCCTTCCCTGCCATGAAAAGTAAGTGGGAACACAGATGGAACACACCAGTATTCAGTGTGTTCAGACAGTGAGCTACCTACTGAAAATAAAGGGCTATCAAAGGGTCTCTGCTCGGGAAAAGCACTCCTAAATCAGAGAGTTCTCAGACTCAGACTGCCAAAGATCTGAAGCTCTCTCCTTCCCTTCCCCTCCCACCGTTCTGATGCTAATCAGTATCAAGAGCCTACAATAGTCACCAAACTGACTCCCTCACACCATATGGATAACGAACACACTGACATTCTGTGAGCAGGAACGAGACATGGAAACAACCCACTGCTATTAATTAGTGTCCACAGCAGGTTTAGCTTCACAAAATAAAGGTGGAGCGCTCACCACATTTTCATCCACCTTGTTCTTGCTGTTGATCACTTTCTCTTCAGTGCCAATCAGCCCATCCAGCTCGGTCATGCCAGAACCTGCACCAAAAGAGCAAGGAGAGCCCATCAGCCCTTAGGAACATTTTGGAAGGGTCACCTATTCTGTGTAGAGCTGCCATGGCTCATGTGTTTAACTGCACAGACCGCTGAGTATTAACCTGTCCTCATGCTGCTGTGTCAGATGGCAGCTCACAAGCTACACTGACAAGTGATTAGGAGGGCTGTTAATGAGGGGAAATGAGCTGGCAATGAGAGGAGCAGACAGGACTCATCACCAAGCTCAGGCTGAGGTGTCAATCCAGACAAACCACACTGCTAAGTGCTTCTGTTAGATGGCCCCAGACAAAGTGTAACACACAGTGAGCGCAGTGATGTCTGCAAGTGTCACCTCGGGTCACCAACACCCCTCCGTGACCCTGGACAGGACCGGACACACATCCATCTGCCAAGAGCCAGCATACAGGGAGTTCTTTCAGCATCACCCATTCTATTGGAATCAGGCACACCAGCAAGCACTTCGGCAATGAGAATTCCAAGGTCACCTGGCACGGCTCTGTAATGAGCTGCTGTCCCACCTGGCACAAGCCCAGAAACAATAAATCCCAGGGCAAGGGAGGAGCAGAGAACCACACCAGTCTTTGTACCAGACCACTACTACCCCATTTCCAGGCTGGAACCAGCACTGGCTCAGGAGAAGAATATCAATTAACAGAAGGCTCTGCATAAACTGTTTTGATCCAAAATGTTTATAAATAGATCAGATCAGTAGGAGAGTCTGATGCAAACTGCCCTGACCTGACATAACACAGCATGTTAGGAGAACACCAGTGCTCACTGGCAATAGGGACGATGTAATGTTCTGTGACTCATTAGTGCAAAAAGCAGGACAGTGAATCCTCAAACCTGCAGTGGGATCTTTCCACTGATGTGGGGGAAATTCTACTACAGCACTGCAGGCTTTGCTGGTGACCTTTGCTGGTGCAAACCCACCCCTCTGCACAAACTGCTGAGCTTGCAAGGTGCCCAAGACATTATTGTCAACTGCTGCCAGAATTGGCAGCATGTTCTTTGATGAGATGCAAGGGAAGGCTACTTGGCTCCAAGGCAAGATTTTACAGTGACAAGCTTGTACTGCCTGAAAATGCCACAGAAATAACATCTCACTATGAAGCATCTCAGTTTCTAGGGCATCACATTTTTCTTCGGAGGCAGTAATCAGATTCCAAGCATGGCCAAGACTGCCACTCTGACTTCTCACAACTGTCGAAGCAGGTCATGTTATTATGGAAGTCAATGATTGGGATTTTCAGGAGAGACCAGCCACAAATAATTTTTACAGAACTACTGTATCAGCTTTTGGCCTATGGTTGCTTTATTCCAGTCTCAGGAGTCAACCCAGCACAGTCTCCAGGGCTGAGAGTTCAGCTGTTGCACTGAGCTCTGCTATTCGTCTCAGTGTGCTGTACCAAGTAACAGACCCAGTTCTATGTAGCTCAAAAGGTACAGTTTAAATTATATACCTCTCAGGCAAAAAAAACCCAAAAACACACACCTGCACAAAATCCACCCCCCTCCCCAATCTGAAACTCCCTTGAAGCCCTTGAGCAATTCAATGACAATGTAAGGGAGAGGAGGAACAAGTGTAGGACAATTGTTGTCCCCAGGTCATCAGAGACTCTTACATTTACCCAGACAAGGGAGAACTAGCATAAATTTATCATCCTCAAGTCAACAAAGCAGTTGTCCAAGAATTTAATAAATAAAAAAATCAAACTAAAGTCTGTCCCTATTTTTGGTAGAGCAGTCAGCACACTGTATACTCTTCTACAGGAGGGATAAAGGTGACTTACGTTTGCAGACAATGCAGATAATAAGAATAGTTTCAAGCTATTTGGCCTTCACTGTGTTACAAAACTACGTGTGCTCACATGAAACGGTTATTAGCAAAATCTTTTGCTCTCCTTTGAGGTCTACACAATATATTTGGAACCAAAGGCAGATTAAAACACTGGGTTTACTCCACACACAGCTCATGTAGCACTACTCTGTAAGAGCCTCCCATTTCTACTGATCTTTCCCTGATTCCATATCACTAACAGAGACATTATTTAATGCTAATATTTCTAGGCTGCTCTTAAAGCCACTTTTTAGCCAGGCACTGAGCTACTGCAGAATTAATCCTGAGTTAAGGGAGAAATAGAAAACCACACACACTTTGCTGGTATGGAGAGATGCTACGTGTGGGAAGCTGATGCCGAGGAAAGCACAAACACGGAGGAGGAATCTCCTGATTTATCTGTCCCATTCTAGCTGCACTCCATAAGGACATTTAGAAGGGAAACAGCCTGTATCCTGAAGAACACTTATTCCTAGTTTAGTGGGCATGGGGCATCAAGGACAGGTTCCACAGGAGGCAGAGGAGCCTCTGGACTACTCCCCACCAGCAGGGGAATAATCTGAGAAGTGTCACACACGGAGAGATGCAAAGCACCACTACAGACACTGGCCAAGGCCACCTTTCCCAAGAGCTAAGAGCCACTCCAGACACTCTGAGACCCTCGTGAACCCATCAGGGAGGAACACACACACAACTAGATGCTCAGACTAGCTGGCTTCTTTAACACTAGGCCTAAACAAGCAAAACTGAACATTACTGATCTAAGTGAAAGCAGGGATATGAAAATCAAGGTGAGTATGGAACTAAAATGAAGCTATCAAACACACTGAGGAGGTAGGAGAGTGATTGAAAGTACTGTGAGGGAGCAGCTTAGAACCAACCTTTTTTCATTGGATGGTACAAATCCGGCTGAGGATCTAGCAGGAGGGAAAACAAAAACAAAAATAGCAGAGAAAGGAGATTAAGAGAGAAAGGAAAAAAGGCTTTGTGCATGATTTCTGACTCAGACCCTGGGAAAAGCTTTTAGTCTACAGCTTTAAGCTCAGGACTCTGGTTCAAGCGTTTTTAAAATAAATACACACGCACACACCAGCTGTCAACACCCAATGAATGATACAAAAAATAGATATATGTATTAAAAAAAAAAAAAGAGACTTCCTTCAGCTCTTTAACAGGTCACAGCACAAAGATTTAACATTACATGAGAATGTTTTTGTTAAAGACTGGAAATTAATTCCAGAGTCAAGACACACTGTAAAAACTTAACACTCACTGCAAAATGAAAAGAGAGGACAATTTTGCAAAGAGAAGAATCAGAAAATCATTAGAGCAGCTCAGCAGACATTACTCGCAGCACTGCTTCTCCAGTGAGTGAAGGGTCCTGTCAGGGTGACTGCTTTACTCTACATCAACCAAAGGGATGGAGCTTTCTCTGTTCCAGCTGAGCCTACTGTGTAAGGAAAACCACCAGCGAACCCAATGTTCAGTCCCACATACCTTCACTTTCAGGCAAGGCTGGGAAGGTTTTCACCTGGAAAGGGCGGAAAGGTTTGCCATCCAGGGGAATTTCTTCACTCTCCTCAGAGCTCACTCTGACATCCACCTGAGACTCAGAAATGGAGGATGTGAACTGATCCATGTCTGCACGCTGCTCCTGAAGCAGCTCATCTGAAAGGAATAAGAGGAATTATTACACAAACTGCATGAAACCTGGCAGGGACAGAGAGGGGCAGATGGTTTGAACCAGGCTGAGGCAGGGCTGCAGGGGAACACTTCTCTCAGGGCTGCCAGGTTATTTTATCTTGCATACCTCATCTGGAATTCTCAGTAAAGGCGCTGGTTAGAAATATATTCAAATAAGGGCCAAGAGGTTTGATGTGGCAAGAGGTTTTGGCAAGATGGTATTAACCTATAAAGGGAGAAAGTATCTGCATTTTTTTTACCGATCTTTTTCATCTCCCTTGGAGAGACAGCTTTGCTGTTCTAAACATTGTTGATTTTTTTTTGAAATGGACAGTGAAAATTCTTGGGAACAAGCTATTCTGACTGTCTATTTTGTAACATCCAGACAGTATTTTCCCTGAGCCCAAGCCCAAGTGCTTGCTGTCGAGGGCACCCACTCAAAGGAGATAGCAATCTTTTGGATATAAAAACTTGGAAGTCTTAACACAGCAGCATAGGGGCTGGCACACACACTCACCAATCTCATCCTGGATTTCTTCAGCCACATATGGCACCTTGTAGAGCAGAGACAAGCTTTGATTCATCCGTTCCTCAATCACATGAAGATGTGTCATCACCTGCAGATGTACAAGAGTGTGTTGGAGTAAGCAAAGACTGTCAGTCACTTCACAGTACCAGTTCTCTCCTTGCTCAATAAAGTATCTGTTACTGGTGGATCTGCCATGGCAGGCAATAGGGGACACAGATCCATCCAGTCCAATTCTCTGACCAATGCTCTCACGCTTCACTGGAACTGGCTGTCTGTGTATGGTGCTCTCAGGAGTTTGGGAAATGCTGGGAGTGAGAGAGGATTCAGCTGACTCTCACTGTAACCAGCTCTCCACTGGAAACACTAAAATGCCACCAAAGCTGGTATTTCCCATATGCCCAACATAGTCATAATTCATCTCCTGCAGCAGCTACAAGTGCTTTATTAAATGGATTATCATTCCTGACTGCTAGAAAAGATACAGGCAAAAGGAGCAGACAGGGTATTTTATCAGCTCTGGTTTCAGAACAAAGGTGTCTTTCAAACCAACTGTGGCATTACATTTGTCCTACACCCACTCACTGGCAGCAGTGTTCTTCCTTCCTTTGAGAAATACATTCGAGCTCTGGGCAAGCTCAAATCACTCCTCCCAAGCACATTCAATCCAGCGGTGAAGTCAGGCCTGACCTGAAGAGGGTGCTGCATAATCAGGGATCATGGAGAACAAGGAAAACATTTATACGGGTGGCCAAACATTGCAGAAAGCTAAAGAGTCAGATGGACCTGTTTCACAATCTGATGTGTGCCTGACCTTTAAGAGCAAGGATGAAAACTATTTAATTTTGCATGTGGCAGCTTGTCAATCAAAGGAATCGACTGAGGAGCTTAAACTGCATCTGAGAAGCAAAGGGAATGGAAATTGAACTGTACCACCCACATCCCTCGCATGTCGATTTGTTGACACTGCAGCCTTCAGAATGAATTAAGGCCTGTTTAGGGTTTAGCTTAAGAACACAGTTCGCACACTCCCTCTTGGGCTGTGGCAGCAGCAGAACAAAGCGCTGAGCCAGGCTGTGCTTGACATGTCTGAAAACACAACCACGAATTCCACATGGAGAGCCAAGCACCATCATGACCACCACAGTTGCCACCACTCCTCCTGGGGATGTGCAGCTTAACAAGAATCCCACAGGCAGTGGGAGACCAGGAGACACGAGGTGAAGATTCACTGCCAACACTCAGAAACAAGTTGGAACCCACGGAATCTGCCACCTCCCAGTGTGAGGTTTCCTTCTGGAAAATCACTGTGACACCACTCTGCTTCTCACCAGAGGCGACAGCAACAGGCTCCAGTCCCTGTCCTACCCTTAACCCAGGATATTTCCACCTCCTGCTTATACAGGTTTCTATGCACTTTTCCCTCAGTGCCTATTTCTTCTTCACAGCACTGGATGCGCTCTACTGCACTGTCTCCTCGCAGCTCTCCCTTCTTTCTTCTTCTTGCTTATCTTCTGTGCATTGCAGAATTCAAAGATACTCCAAAGCAGCATACCAGCCACAAACTGGGACTAGGAAAACATTCCTACAGCTGCAACTGGCCAGTGAGTTCTCTCTGAACCTGAGAAAGTGCACACTCTTCCAAACAGATCTTTCAGTATTAACAGGCCATTCTTGATCTGAATTTTGAATCAGTTGAGCCTTTCAGCACATCTTTCACCATTTCAAAACAAGTGAAAACAAGTATCGCGACATAATTCCAAAGACCTGTGGAGTATCTGCAAGTACTCTTACAAGTACAATGGCCAAGTTTGAAGCAGCACATTCATATACACTACCCAGCAGAAGGAAAAGGATTTTCTGGCTGTTCACGAGTAAAATACAGTGTAATGGTACAACATAAACTCATCAAAACCAGACTTTCTGATAGAGTTAAGAACATTGATCAAGTGCTTGGAAAGGGTTATAAATTACGCTTTGGAAACCAGGCAATAACTCTGCAGAGGCATGAGAGAATTCCCACAAACCCCAAACACAGGCACTACGAAGAACAAGCCTAAGGAAAGAAACACACAGACACTTGGAAGAAGTGAGAAAGTCTGTTCAAGATAACCAAGTCCCCAGCAAATAAATTTCAGGGGTGCTTGATAAAAGGACACATAGTACTGATACTGACCTAGTTCTAAACCCCTCAACTTGTCACTATGACCAACAGTGTATAAAACAGAGCTTCAATTTTTAACACTGAGTCAGGCACCAAGGGAAACGATGCAGGGAGTGTATCTGGTGACAGGAAGTAAGCACAGGAGAGAGGGAGAGCTCCACAAGGATGAAGTTGCTGTAGTACCCAGCAACACACAGCTTCCAGAGCCTCCGACAGCCAGGGCTGGGCAACAATGGCTCCCTTGACAGAAACCCCCTCATACCTGGGATTTCATCTGCGCAGCCTTCTCTGGATCCACTGCCAGGACGTGTTGGTAGTGGCGGATGGTGTGCAGCCGATCCTTGTTCTCAGCACGGACATAGCGCTTCAGGGCCTGCAGAATGCGGTGGGGCTGCAGGACAGGAGCAGAGAACAGGTCAAACCACTGGAGTCAGCCCAAACCCACAGCTGAAAACAGCACTTCAGGTGAGAGCCTACTTTGGTGCTGGACAGATCTGTCACCTGCACTCACCCCCCAGATTTTTTTTTTTTTTTAATTCAGCCTGTTTGACTCAGAACACCTGATTTTAAGTCTGTATGACTCAGAGCACCACACCTTATGAACTGTGCCTTATGGACACCAATCAAAGCAGAGTTTTTTTTCCCCAGGTAGGAAGGAGAGGGAGTCAATTACAGACCCACTGCTAAGTCTGCAGCACCAACTTCCACAATGCAGAAGCTGTCCTAGGAACCAATTCCCAGTTTCTGCAAGTCATAGGCAATCTTCTCACCAAGACATTCCCACCTGCCATCCTACCTAGTGCTATCCTACTGGAAGAATGTGTTGGGAAGAAACTCACACGTGGTGGGTCAGCCTGCAGGGCAGCCAGGTAGTTCTCCAGGGCGATGCGACGGCGATCATTCAGCATGGCTTCCACACGAGCCAGGTGAGTCTCCACCAGCTGCTGCTTCTCACTCGCTGCTTCCTTCTCCAGAGATTTCACCATGGCCTGGAAGTGCTAGAACAAAGTAATCTGTGTGAAATGCACTGTGTGACCAACAACTCCCAAAACTCCTTAGAACTAATAAAGACTATCAAACTCCATATCCAACCCATTTACAGTTGGGAGAGAAAGGCATGGAGAAATGCTGATGCGGATTTCATCTGTGCAAATCCGGTAGTGACAATTTGCCTTCCAAACTTCCTTCAGAAGCCATTTCAAAGGTCTGAAGAATGAAAAGGACCTTGCATATAAAGACCATGTTGGGGTTGGGAGATCCAGGCTGTGCTGAACAACTGACACAATATTTACTCTTTCCCTCAACCCTGCAATATGAAAATCGGATTGATCCCTTCAGCCTGGAGCCATTAATTTGAAATTGCAAAAGTTTACAAAGGTATTGCATAGGGAATTTTCCATCAGCCTGCCTTCAGATCAAATATCTCTGTATTTTTTTAGAAAGGTCATAACCCTCATTTCAAAACCAACCAGAATAGTCCACTAAGTGTTTTGTTTCAACAGAGATAATGTCAAACTCTCAGATTTGCACATAGTTCCAAACAGTGACTTATATTAAAAAATGCAGAGAAAAAACTGTGTTCCAGGATAAAATCCAAAGTGGGCTGAAAAGCTGGAGTCAATCACTTAGTTGTATATTAGTTTGAGAGAAATTCATAGAGTTGTCACTGCCAGAAGAGCCTTCCCCTAATGATCCCACACTGCAAATACCACTGATTAACTTCACAGTCCAACTGAACTCTCCTCATAAGGCACAAGATTGGCATTTTGGCAGCAAACCAGCTTTATCTGCGGTCTAAGCTGTTTTCACTAAGTCTGCCTGAGCAGGAAATGTGTTTTCAGAGAGCCAGGGCTGACTCTGAACCAGGCTCTGAGGCCAGTGGTTACTGCAAAACAGGCCAAAGGTCTTAAATTACAATTTGGCTCCACTGATGCTACGCTTGAGGGGCGAGATCACTTTCTACTAGAGTGTATAGGAAAGGACCTGGCATAGTATCAGATCATCTCCAGTTTTAAGAACAAAGCAAGCAGTCGAATCAAACCTCCTCCTAAAGGCAGCTGTTGACGGAGCAGGAAGGCTGTCCTTGCATCTCAGTTGTCTTTTGGCTCTGAATATTGCAATCTCTGTCAGTAACTTTCCCCTTTAGGTCCTTTCACTCTTACCTGGATCAGAGTCTGCCTTTCTGCCTTGGGGAGATTTACAGCCTGGTGCTCTGCTTCCTCCCACTCCTTTTTCACCTGGACAGGAAAAAGACCGAACACATGAACAAGACACAAATATAAATCTTATCTTTACGAGATGATTTGCCTTCACAGGCAGATCCTAGCACAGCCTGGCTGGGTTCTGAAGGCACAAAAGAGCTGTTGTGGGGTTTAAGCCTAGCACTTAATCCCTCTGCGTATCAAGCCAAGCTTCATAGAATCACAGAAGGTTTTGGGCTGGAAGGGACCTTAAAGCTCATCTTGTTCCACCCCCTGCCATGGGCAGGGACACCTTCTACTAGACCAGATGGCTCCAAGCCTTGTCCAACCTGGCCTTAAACACTTCCAGGTATGGGGAATCCACAACCTCTCTGGGAAACCTGTGCCAAGGCTTCAGCACCCTCTGAGTAAAGAATTTCTTTCCAGGATCTAATCTAATTCCTCCCTCACAACACTGGAGAAATAAAAATCTGACTGCCATGGTGTGGTCATACTGAAAGAAACACACAGAAGGCTGGAAATTGGAAAGCAAGTCACTTCACCATCAATTTTTCCAGTAAAACAGGGGCACCAACCCAACACACAAGCAACCACACAGCACAAAGCCTGAAGGCTGACACTCACCCGATCCATGCGGTTGTGGTGCCTGACCTCCAGCTGCTCCTTGGCTTTCTGGAAGCGCGCATGCTCATTGTCATCAGCAGGGGTTTCAAAGTAGACATCCACATCATCAGTTGGCACTGCATGAAGAGGGAAGGGTAAGCAGAGTGTCAGAAACCCGCAATCCTGGATTGCACAGGGCAGGGAGAGGAATCTCCATGCCTGCCTAATTAATAGTCGGGCAAGCTGAGCCTACTGAACCACCACCTGCCAGAGTTCATTTTGGAATCTTTACTGTGCCAATTTTCTGTCCAACATCAGCTCCATCAGCCCAAATGGCAGCAATGACCACAGCTCCCAGCACTGTTTGGCCTGCCCAGTGCTGAGGTAAGCAGCACTCAGCTCCAGAAACACAGTGCCTGGCATGGCAGGATAAAGAACTCCTTTTCCCTTCCCTTCCCTTCCACATTGGCTTTGGATGGTTTAAGTGACATTCTGTGCATTAGTTGTTTGCTGACAAGCTGGCTCCAGACATCATTAACATGATTAGGGAGCTTGACAATAAATCTGCACAAAACCACTATTTTACACTTCAGACCTACCTTCCCTACTAGATGCACCATGCAGGACTTACAGGCAGTGATATTAGACAAGACAGCAACAGGAGGCGGCTCACTGTGACAAAGTGACTTGTCCAATACACTAGACAATTTGTAACTTCAAGACATCCAAATTCAACAAGGGGAAAAACAAAATTTCAGAACTGATAAACTTCAAACATGTGCAGAATCCACATCAGGGGCTCTGTATTCCATATACTGCAGTTCAGGAAGTGCTGAAAGTGTTCCTGTGCTACGGGTTTAGGAACTACACATCCTAGAGCCTTTCTGAAAGATCTGTGGCAAACATGATGCACTCTGTTGTTGCCCTTTGCCTGAAAGAAGGCACAAAGGGACAGTTAAGGCAATCTCTCATCCGTATTAGTTATTTGGGTGGAAAAAACCTCCAACACATCATTAAAGACAGCATGCTTCAGAAAAAAATTACCTAGCACTTCAGCATGAACACTAGGTAGGAGTTTATCATGCACTGCATCCACCAATCTTTCCCCTAACTAGTGGAAAATAATGACAACATACAACATAGGCACTATTGTTGCGTGCAAGGGACAATGTCACATCAGTCCCATATTCTGGGCCTGCTCCTGGCATTTCTGAACCGGGCTTGGACACAGAGAACTCTCTTCTCAGCCCCAAATCCTTCCGTAACAGGACAAACTTTTGTACAAAAAGCTCCTGACATCCGCATCTTTTCTTTCACCGCCTCAGTTAGATCAGCCCAATCTAAAGCACTTGCATGAAGCACATTTTGTAAACAGGATTATGGCTGTATAGTCAGGCTGCCAAGCCCCAGATAACACAAAAAGCCTTTCAAAAGCTTTAATGGTAGCTGAAGTGGAAGTGCTGGAGTTCAACAATAAGATTAATAAGGAGGTTAAAATGTTTTTGGTAGTTTTATCATCTGACATAAAAGCCAGTTGAAATTGGTGCCAAAAACCTTAAGCACCCAAAAACACAGGGACTGAGTTGTGATTCGTATTTCATACCAAGCTGAAAATGGGACTCTGAATTCTATACTACTTGTCTGATATTTTCCAAAATTCAAATAGCAAGAAAATGCCTACTACCAGGAGAACAGTAGCCGGCTTTTCAGGACCTACTGTCAAACACATGCATGGTAACACGACTGAGGAAAGCAAGGGCTTCCTTACATATATTTTGATTAAAAAACCAGTTAGGCAAGAGGTCAGAGACAGTCCCTGGTCCCTGCTATAGATCTGGAAGAGGACAGCTGAGCCCTCAGCAAGAGCTGCAAGTCACCAGGGAGCACAGACAGCATATGGTGAGAGCCACTTTCCCCAGGAACAATCACCCTACGGACCTAGGGAAGCGGAGACAGGAGGAGACTGCTGCAAAGGGACAGACACCAGAACCAAAGGGATAAGCTACAGACGGGTCCTCTATCGCCCAAGGGAAGGAGGAGGAGACACCACACGCCAGACAAACAGTGGCCAGCTGCAAAATGCCGGTGGGAGGCAGGACTTACTCATCTTTTTACACACAGCCATACAATACTCCTCTGACTCAAAATTGTTCCTGTTGCCTCCGCAGCCTCCATATATAAAGCGAATGCATTTTCTCTTGTTAGGATCGAAGTACCAACGAGGCATCACAGCCCGGCAGGGCCCTGTCATGGCCTCCTGGGAGCAGACAGCTGTGTGGAGACGGGTGAGAACATGAGCTGGTGAGGAGCACAGGCCTTGCCGAGAGATTTACATGATGCAGAGGTGGCTCTACTTCAACCCTTCCTCTGAGGCACTGGCTTCAGCATCGCTGCTGCACTGACCCAAGGCCTTCTGTCAGTTTTGGGGGGTTTAACACTCCAAAGCATCCATCACAAGCGGGTCAGGGAGATGCCTGCACGTGGTGCTTTAGAGATAGCCAAGCAGCTCACTCTGTCTCTACATGAAGCTCTCATCATGAGATTTCTCCAGAGCCACAGGCTGGGACAGCAGGAATCTGTTCTGCTGATACCACAGCTTTATGTCCCAGGTGCCTCAGTGGGAGAGCCTCCACTCTACAAAACCAGCAGCATGGAAAGCCAGTCCATTAGGGCTGCTTAAAGGATTCAAGGATGTCCAGTTCACTGCACTCTGCCTGGACAGACGCTCCACATCTCACAGGGGAGGTGCAGGAGTAAGTGAAAAAGCATGCTAAACAAAGTGAGTCATCTCCATGCCAGCCTCAGACACTGAGGTTTTAAGGTTTGAAACATCTATGCACCAAATACTAAAACTCCATGTAGCCATGGCACAGGGAACGCTTCATGGTGAGCCAGCAACAGCAGCTGGGCTGTTTCGAGGCAAGAGAGCAGATACAGTGTATAAATTAGCAACTGTTCACGGTGCTTCAGGGAATAAAGACTCTATATCCCCAAATCAGACACCCCAATCGTATTCCTCCAAGTCTCTTACAACACCTGCAGATCTGTAACAGCCCTGTACACATATGAGCTAAGCCTCATTTCAGCAAGGAAAATTATCTGCAGCATGCTGGCATTTTACCAAAACAATGCAAGAACTGCTGGCAATGATTCAGTGATCTGTAGCTAACTGAATTTCATTCCCTCTCTGCTCCTCCCTCCTCTGCAGACACTTCTATATGCAAAGTGTAAGACATCACATAATGCTGAGGCACCACACCAAGAGCCCTCGGCAAGGGCACCTACCACTCAACAAAAGCTGCCACCAGCACAGTAGATTCTACTACTGCAGAAAGTATATCTTAACAAATAATAAAGTTGGGGCAGTTGTGCTGGCTGACTTTCTTTTGTGGAAAATAAGTGTTTATGCAAAGGCAGCACCAAGGATGTTCCTCACTCTTAAATGTCCAGATGGCACCTCTGCACAGTATGGCCCACCACTTTCAGCTTCCTCATTTTAAGCTGGTATAAACCACCAGATTTTAAATTTACAGTGTGCCCCAAATGTCCCTTTAAGATTTTCCAAAATTTGCAGATATGGCTTTTCTGACTTATCACTGCACCTTCATGGAGCTTGTTTGACGTGCCAAACACTGGGCTTCCTGCCAGCAGAACTGCTGTTTATCTGGAAACAAATGGCCCATGCTCTAGAGAGTTAATTTCAACACTTGAAACAAGCATCATCAGCTTTCCTCTGTTTACTAACTTATCTGGCAAATAAAACTTCCAAGTGGCACTTATTGACTTGATCAAAACCTCATCACTAACTGACAGCCAACAGGAATGATCTCAAGGGAGCAGGAGGCCTGTGGACTGGAATGTGTCTTACATTTCATGTCACTGCTCACTTCTTTTTCGGCCATAGCCTTGTCGCTACTGGGCTCTGTGGGGGTCTCTTCATTGTAGTCATCAACCTTGTAGCTGTCGTAGTAGTAATCACGGTCTTCTACCACGTCCTCCTCCTCTTCCCCTTCATCATCCTCATCCTCATCTTCATCTTCCTCCACAGCTGTTCCTGTGAATTCTTCTACACCTGCCTCTGTAGGGAACTCACTGGAGGGACACAGATAAATTAAGGGGTAAAGTTAAGGCTAATCGCCTGGATGTTTAGATAGATGATATAGAATAATGATTCTCTTTCCATCTGTTCTAGAAACACCAGAAATGGGAAAAATAAGTGTACCAAGTATTGATTAGCCCAGCACTCACAGCAATGGGACACACCCTTCATTACAGACTGCAGGTAGAGCTTCTTCACAGCTCTGGCTTGCGGCCTCTTTCCACTTGTCAATAAGTGAAACTCTAACCTTGGGGCAAGTTCCTACTGTAGAATCCCAGAATGATTTGGCTTGGGAGGGACCTTAAAGCCCATCTCATTCCAACCCCTCTCCTGGGCAGGGACACCTTCCACTATCCCAGGTTGCTCCAAGCCCCATCCAACCTGGCCTTAGACACTTCCAGGGATGGGGCAGCCACAGCTTCTTTGGGCAGCCTGTGCCAGGGCCTCACAATCCTCACAGGGAAGATTTTTTTCCCAGTATCCATCTAACTCTGCCCTCTGGCAGGGTGAAGCCAATCCCCCTTGTCCTGCCCCTGCAGGCCCTTGTCCAAAGACCCTCTCCAGCTCTCTTGGAGGTTGTTTAGGCATTGGAAGGGGCTCTAAGATCTCCCTGGAGCCTTCTCTTCTCGAGGCTGAATGGCCTCAACTCTCTGCAGGGATGAAGGGAGAGGGGGTGTTTAGCTCCTCCAGTAAAAGGGGCACTGCAAAGTCATTTGTCCGCTTCAGGCTCAGGACACTCCTTTAGGAAACTCAGAAGCACAGAAATTCGCTCAATCCTCACCACAAGGGAGCTGCTGTGGGAAATATTCCCAAGCAGCAACTTCATGTACAAAGCTGTCAACATCTACACCAGTAAGAACTGTACCTCTTGTAAAGGTCATAGTCTTCATTCTCATCCTCCTCCTCTTTGGACATAGCCTCATCCACAACCTTAGTCTGAGGACAGCACACATATTCTGTTCCGTGGAACTGGTCCACTCCGCAGGGCAGCAGCATCCCGTAGCTGTGCAGGATCATCCCTTCTGTCAGGCAGGCCTGAAAGGAGAGCCCATTCACGTCAGTTCAGCATCATGCTCTTCCTTTGGATAAAGCTAAAGTTTGCCTATCAGAGATCCCAAGAATGGTTTAAGTTTTACAGCAAAAACAACAGCAACATATGACCTAAATCTGAACATCAAAGGAAAGTGGATTTGAAACTTGTAGTGTAAAAAAAAATTCCACAGAAGCCCCAGATTAAGAAACGCCCAGTACTTTCCAGTGTTAATGTTTTACACTCCGGCCCCAACAACTGCTGGTTTGTCAGCCTGGCAAAGTTCAGGAAAAAAACCTAAACATTTTGTGCCAGCTCAAGGGAGAACAGTTGAAAGACTCAGAAAGGGTGTTTGCTTCTCTGGGCTGGCCATTTCATTAAACTTTATCTATTAAACTTTACACTGGAGCAAGTGAATAATTGCTCAAATGGACTTTGTGTCAAGATTATTTTACCATGCTGTAGATGAAAATCAATCAGATAATTCAAGAAAAAGCCAAATGTAAACTATGCTTAGACATTACGTCTGTACATTTCTCTTGAGCTAAGGGAATACTTGGCTTTGAGGTGCCCAGAAAAGAACTACGAAAAGCCTTATTATACTCATCAGAACCCTTTAGTGCTTTGCTTTGTTACAGCACAGAGTTTAAATGAGCCAAATATCACTGGAAAAGTTCTCCAACTAAATTTAAAGTAAATAATTTTTCAATTTTCTAGACATTAACAAGTTTACCCTCAATTAAAAGGCAATTCCTCTAGTACAGCTTCATTTGGACAGATTTTTGCTCACTGGATTTTAAAGAAATAGGAATTTTAAGTGGAGCATCCTTCACCTCATCTGGTTAACAACTTGTCTTTGTGTTGCTGTTTCTACAATTGTTGCTTCTACAAAATGGAAAACATGCACATTCTGTCATGATCTTGTTTTTATTAACATGCACAATCTGACATGATCTTGTTTTTATTAGCCCTGCTTCAAATCGGAGTGCAGAGCTTTTGCAGCAGTTTAGCTAGTCAGATAAAAAACACAAAAACCCCCCAAAACCATGGGCTAGATTTACTCTGAGAATATAATCCATCTCTTAGGTAAAACCTCCACTAATCGGTCCCAGCGAAACTCAGATTGCTCCCAGGCAAGCCCTCCCAACCAAATCCTCAGCAGCAGAAGGTACATTAAAGCAAAATGTGCAAGAAAAATAGGAACTATCCTATGCCCACTGTATCTCCCTGGAAAGAGAAAAGAAAGAGGGATGAACCATTGGTTAAAGCAGTACCCCAGAGAGATGATTTCAATTCCTAGCTCTATGATACGGATAAGCTATTTAGGACAGCTTTTCATGAAGAATAACTCAATTGCTACACAGGTTTTTTAAGTCACTTGAGTACTTTTAAATTTTTATTTCCTTGCTGTCTGCCTCAGTTCATTGACTGGAACATGGAAATAGCAATACAGATAGAAACGCTGCCATGCTCCAACACTACAAGCATCCAAGCGGACAGATCCAGAATAAACATTCCTGTCCCAGCAGCTCCATTACCTCCTTTGCCACAGTGTGCCAGTGCTGGTGGCTTTCACACACATCCATGCGCTCCTTGTGGAAGAACCGGCATTTCTCAGGAACCAGCAGGACGTCGCTTACAAACTCACCCACTGAAAAACACAATGGCCATGGAAGCTGGACGAGTGTGAACTAACAGCAAATAAAGCCTCCATCAGAACTCCTCCAAAGTGCACTCCACATATGTGTCTTGAGGGTTTGGTATATTCTTAAAGGAGACAAGTCACAGCAGCTCTGAAAATTATTTCTGAGAATCTAAAGAAAAACAGAGCCTCAGAGATTCCAAGGTAAAACCTTGGAGCACAGGGTGATCCTGCTGACCCTAAAGTTGAACTGAAGGCAAAGTTTACAGTGCAAGTTAAATAAATAGTTGTTCTTCCACGAAAGGATTGACTGAAGAGATTTCACTCAAATCTTTGAGAAGATTGTGTCTGTACTCGGAAGTTTCAAGCCACTTAATCATCTATTTCCAAATGAGCTGCATCACACCAAAGTTCCTTCATGCTGTCTGCTGCTGTAACAGCCTGGAAATTTTTTTATGCTGAGAGTGTTATCTATGTTTTCAGTATCTGAGCAAGTCTTGTTTGATTTTGTTTTGTTTCCAGATGCCTAAATATCACAGTACAACCAGAATGAGCAAATACACTGCATTCCAATATCTAGATAACCACAACCTCACCAGCGTGAGGAGGCTTTGGCACAGTCTCTGTGCCAAACCCAGACTTTTGCTTTTGAGGAAGATGGGAATGAGACAATCACTCTGCTGTCCAGACTCTGCTTTAGTCGGACTTAAAAGCTATTTAGCCTAAATTTCCACCATCATTCCGTTTGGTACCAACACACAGGAAATAAGGATCAGAACTAAACGAGCATCACTTCCCATTCTTAACCCAGAAGTCCCAGCAAACACAGCCACTGGAATCCAAACGTGAAGTTTTCTCCAAGCTGAGGTTTGTCTTTCTTTCTTACAGATTCAAATGCTGCACTCAGTAATTTTAAAATAAGAGGAGAGCTAGATACTCTGAGAAGACCAGGAAAAGATCTTCAGCCCAAGTGCTTCAAAGCAGCACTCCTTGCACACATGACCAGCAGCTTTAGGAGTCATTTGTTAAAACTGGAGAAAAGCTTTTAAGCCAAAGACTTTTTCTCACAGACTCTCCATAAAGCAGGATTCTTTGTCCAACCAATCTTTCACACCATCTTTTCAAAACATATTTTAAATATTGTTTGCATGACCAATTTTTTTGCAGCTCCTTAGCGTTGATAATAAAAGCTCATGGACACATCTATGCAGCATAGAAAAGTTAAATAGTTCAGAGTTAGATTATCTGATAATTGAAGATAATGAAATCAAATTACCGTCATCCCTTTGCAATTACTTACATTTTAAACTAACAGAGAGATTGTATTTTCCCCATATTCTTATCTCAAAACAGGCCAGTTAGAATTTTGAGTCAATAATCTTTCATCCTACTCTATCAGGAAAGGTTTAAATGCTTCTGATAAGAAAAGTGAAACTGAGCAAACTTTAAAACCAAGAGACTGTGGTTCTGGGGGCTGAAGGCAGAAGATTCATGGGGGTTTTTTTTATTTTTGAAATACAAAGGAGCTTTCCTCGGTGGGGGAGGGGCAGAGGAGATGAAACAGGGTATGCTGACAGGATCCTACCTCAAGGTACTCTGTACATTAACGTATCAAGGAAAACACAACCAAGAATGGGAACAAAATGCCACAGTTTGACTATAATCCCAGAGAAACGCATCATCCATTTACAACGAGCAATTTGAGGACTGCTAAAGACAAAGATTTTATAGATATATGGAGTCCAGACTTGGAATTCAGATCTGAAAACCAAAGCTGCCTCACAGGCTGGGGCCTGCAACTCATGAACACTGAAATACACTAATGAAAAATCTCAATAAATAGTTTAATGTTTATCAAGCTTTAGGGCAGTGTCAGTAAAATCAGCTTATTTTTCAGCTGGAGAATAGGCTTGGGGAAGGATTATTTCTAAAAGAGATGACTCCTTATAAATCCAGGGATCTTGCTTTCATCCTTACTTCTATCAGAAGTTCTCCTTATGATCAGTTGGGCTTGGTTGCTTCCCAGACCTGAATTTCCACATCTATAAAGACAAGCACCTTTCTTCCAGGATGTGTCCACAATAAATTTTATGTTTAATGAAGTGCTTTATGATTGTCTAGTGGAAGGCATTACATAAAGGACAAAGCACACACATGGTTCTGCTGCTTTGCTGGTGTTCTCCCCTGTCAAATCACATGGTAACCTGAGATACGGATACAAATCATGAAAACTGGTTCCTACTGAATGCTCCCAGCAATTAGACTCTCCCAAGACATCTTACAAGTCTTTTCCAGTGGATAACTGAAAAGAAAGTCAGCCAGCTGAGACTAAGTTCACTCCTAAGAACACACATGGGGCAGCGCAGTGTCACCCACAACCCACAGGTCAGAAGTCACAAGTTAACCAGTTAAAACACGCTGCCTGATTCCAGTGGGTGGGACGATTCTGGAAAGCACCATGAAATCCATCACAGTTTATCTTATATTCTTTCACAGTTCAAAATGGGGGCAGGGGATACAGCTGCAAGAAACAGGGCCTCTTTGAAACAGCAAAGTTTAAATATAGTCATTGAAATAGAACAGAGATCTCTTGCCAAGACCAAGCAGGAAGCCTGAGCACACTGAGCATTTAAGTCTCCAAGGCAACAAAATATTACAGCTTCACAAAAATAGGATCAAAGTATTAAATCCTGGTGTCTTTGTGGTACTCAAATACAATAGCCTTCAGGTTTTTACGGCAGTTGCAGAGAGAACAGGGATTTGTTTTTCACGCCAGGCACTGTTATTCTACCACAGCTGTTACCAAGCTGTCGATCTGCTTCAGAAAGGCAGAGTTCTATCTTGTGGAAAGAAAAATGTTTCAGTAGAAGTTGAATATGGGAATGACAACCTGATACAAGAGAAGTCTTACAAACTGAGTGGTTCTTCTGTGTAAGAATCCAGGAGTCAATTCCTTGCTTCTCCGACAGGAATGCACAGCACACCCAGTACACACTCACCCAGGCACTTGTAGGGCACGACGATGTGAGTGTGGTCCTTGCACTGCTTCTTCCCCCGCTTGCACCAGCTGTCAATGCTGACGGGCTGGTTGGCTTCTACCACGTTGGTGATCTGAAGGTCTGGGTACATCTGGGGAACAGCACAGACAGAAAGGTTTCTCTCCAGAAAGGACAGAGAATGTGCAGAGCGGCTCCTACCAGAGTAGTGAGGCTGATTCTCTACACGGGAACAAGTTGGAGTTTGCACATGGACACACACTGTTCTGGATCAAGCCCAGGACAGCTGGAGACATAAAAATGCTCCAGCTGTCTGTCACACAGGGTTTCAGAAACAGATATGCCACTGCTTTGGGGCAGGAGAAAGCCAGGTCAGGGCAAGAGTCCTCACTGGCACTAAGATGAGAGGCCTGGATTTGCACAGCAGTGGAGGAGGAGCATTTGGGTATTCGGGTTTGGAGCAGATATAGCTGTTTAATTCTTTCTGGAGCAGCACAACACCCCCTGGAACAGCAATCAACAACAAATAGGGTTTAAGTAACGTCTTCAGACTGTCTCATCACTTGTCAAGTTATGCACCCATTTCCTCAGGTTTCCTCATGCCTGGTCCATTTATGATGTATTAATTTGATCCTTATGCCCTGCTCAAGTTCTCAAGTCCAGACACTGACTTATACTTCTACTACATGAAAAAATTGCAGCCCCAGTTATATCAGCCTTGTAAAACAGTTTAAAAAGTTTTCCAGTCCAGACATGGTACATTCTGCTGCTTTCCCATTAAATAAAATGCATTTCTTGTGGTATTTTACATGCCTGTCACCTCAGAGGAGCAATTAAAGACACTGGACAAGACGAATATGTTACAGTGTATCTGGAACACACTAGAAGATGATTACATCTTTTGCAATAATGTCTAAAGAGCTTAAAAATATTGTCAAAATTTGATTAAAATATTTTTCTAATATTCTGGCTGATCTGAACACATCACTGATTACAGCACAGCCACATTCTAACTAGAATAGGTGTCAGGTTCCATTTTACACAACAGGAAGCAGATGCTGGTTAACCAGCTCAGGGGCAGAACGCTGGTGTAAAGCCCTGCAAATGCAGATGAAGATATCTCTGACTTACAGACCAAGGACCTTCTGTGGCAGTGTGAGCTGATCTGAGGTAGCTTCTAAATCCCACCGCAGTGTCCTCCCTGCTCTTCCTGGACAATAACGCAGCAAGACAGTGCAGGGAATTGGACTACGCAAAAGCAAGCTCATCTCCTGCAGGGTTAATTTGCTACTGAGCAGTTAAATTGGAATCCAATTCCTTCACAGCAGTGAAGAGTCAGGATTACACAGAAAATCTCACCTCCTGGCAGTATTGCAGAATCTCCTCCTTTCTTCCAAAGCAGCTCTTGGTCCCAGAAGTGTCAGGTTCCCATTTCCCAGTCTGGATGTTCACATGCATATTTAGCTTCCCGCAGAACATGGCAATTTGAGGCTCTGCCACCGCAAACCCTGTCCCAGCATTGGCTGCAAGGGCCTGTGAAGACAAACCAAACTAAAACACCTTGCTTGCATTATCTGATCAAAGGCTCAAAAACTCAACCAGAAACCCTCTGGCATCTTCTCAGACAGCTCCTGCTTGATCCAGAGTATCAGTGTAGTCTTGCAAACTATTTTGTAAAAACATTCCTTGAGATGCTGAGCCCACCCCAAGTTTTCACCAGCAAGGCGTTTGTTTTCCCAGACTCTGTTTTTATAATTGAAACAACAGCTTATCAAAACTAAGAGTAATTCCCACTAAAAGGCTGTACCTACATGGGCTAAAACAGATGTCTGAAAAACTTACTAAATAACTAATACTAACAACTTCTGGCAGAAAGACCTCTGTGAGGTTACACACAAGCAGGTATTACTACTACTAATAAATAACTGTGTCCCACTGCAAGAATCCTGCTCAGAGCTAAAAGCTATATGTTTATCCTAATATCATCAAATATTTGGGATAGAAATACCTAAGATTTTTGCTCAAACATACAACTAAAGATGATTTCTGCTGAATCAGAAAAAGCAGCTGTGACAACCAGCTTCTCGAAGTCTGTTGTGTCCCATTCAGTGCACTCTTAATGGGGAGCTGTTTCAGATGTATATTCTGTGCACTTCCCAGACTACACTAGCAGACAAGAACCTGACAGCCCAGGCCCACATTTGGGTCAAACTGCAGACTGATCAATGAAAACAAGGTCAGGGCTCCTTTCTGAAATCTTGCTGGCTGACCAAAAGAAGAAATATTAAATTGCAGAATTTTTTTTTCTGAGAAGACCAAGTGGATGCTGGAGCTGAACACGCTCTCCTTAAATAACTGCTAGCTGTTGTAAAAGAGAAAGAGGCATAAGGCAAAAAACCAAATAAACTCCTAAATCAAAAACTCTTTAAGGTGTTTAGGGGAATGGAATCCATTTCAATTACTCCAGATAGAAATAGCAATGCACAGTCTGCAAAAGGTGTTTTTCCACTGGCAGGCAACACAACCCCAGGATACCAGTCTTGCCTTCACATTTAACTTTTTGTGCACTGAAAAATGCATAAATTACTGTGGGCACTGTTGATTCGCTACTGCCTGCAGACTCCCATCAACTCATACCAATATCTGTATGTTTAAAGGAAATAAAGGAATAAAGAGTAGAATTCAACTGGACAACTTCTTTGTGCAGCTCTTAGTTACTGGGTACTAGGAAAAATAGTAACTCCATTACAATTAGATCATTTTTCCCCCTCCCCTTATCTCTCTGCCTGGAGATAACACATTTCAACACTCAGAAAGTCAAGGATTGTTTAGCGCTGAACACAAGATTCGTGCTTGGGGGAGAAAACCAACCTGAGGCACAAAAGCATAAATTGAAGTATTAACTGCAGAAAAACAACCCCTTGAGTTTTAAGTACTATTCACCCGTGCATCATTTAAGAGAAACAGTCCTATACAAGTGGTTTCTACTTACTCTGACCCTTCCAGCCAACAGATGCTCATGACAGCATGTTTTAGCACAGACCACAAAGTAATGAAATACCGAACTACACGTAAGAGATAGCAGCACTGATGTCCCAGTATCAAAATGCTGCCAAGTTCACATATATTTTCAAGTTTTATGTGGGTATGTTCGTTGTACTCTCTGTCCTAAGTAAAAAAGAGTCACGTAGTTCAGGTACAGGGGGAACTCTGAGGAATAGACTGAGGCTGGGAACATGGTGCAGTAACTCGGTTCTTTCAGAAATCAAGCCTTTAATAAACATCTTACAAGTGTGCACAGCAAAACCTGTGACAGGTCTTGCGCCACCCTCCTCCCTGCTGTGTCTTTTCAGAAGAAAGAGGCAAACGTAGAATGATCCTTCATAACTCCCTAAACACACACAAACTTTTTAAGAGGCCCTTTTTATCTCTCTCCAAACAAACACCGCTTTGGTACCAACAACCATTTTCCACAGAGCACAGGACCTGACGTGCTAAAGGAAACAATCCCCGAAACACTTTTGTTTGATGACAACACTGCAACCACATCCAAGTTCCACCCCTGGAAAAAAACGAAAAGAAATGCAAGATCAAGAACATAGGAAGCATTTACCCTTGTAAGAATACAGGGCATCAAAAGAGAATAAATGTATGTGCTACGACGGCACTGCTGATGCCTGAAATCTGGCTCCTTCAAAGCAAACTTAACACATCTGCAGCACAATAAGGGAACTTTGTGAGCAGGAGAGGTGCAGGCTCCATCGAGTGGCAAAAACATCCATAAGTAATCCATCCAGAAAAACACCTCTCGCATGAGCAAAACTGCTGTTCAAACACATACCAACCTCCTGAAATCATGACCACTCCCTATTTACATACTGATTTGAGCCAGTGTTTTTTCTGCTGCCTCTCCAGCTTGCTCCCTGCAAAGGTATCATTCCTCCTCCTTGGATTGCTCACATAGTTTGCATATCAGTGGAGTGTTGTTGCCGTAGCTACCATAACATGCTCAGCCCCAATTCACAGCTGAAAAAACGAGCCTAATTATTTGCTTGATTTCATCATTTTTAATCAACCGGCAGAAATCTTCTCTTGCATTGTGCTGTTGGGTGATTAAATGAACTTTGAGATACACGAGTTAGTTCTTTAACCCCAGGACCTGCAAGGCAAGATTTTTGAGCAATGGGCTTCAATTCTTCCTCCACTGGCAATCCACTCCAGCCTTCAATCATATCAGTTATTTAATTTAGTACTTTAATCTCATTTTAGCTGTAACGAGAGAATACAGCACCTCCAAACTTCATGGAGGCCACATCTGTAACGCTGACACTTAAACAGGGAAAAAGGTCACCCACAAGAGCCTTTTGGGACCAAGTAACTGATGTTTCCCACAACTGCCTTCGGTGGATCAAAACTGGAAACAGATCCCTCAGGCTACACTCAAGCATCACTCTGCAAAAAGAAGGCTGCGGAACATGTAAACCAGCATGAAGCTTGGGATAAAGCCATGTCCTTAGTTAAGCTCCATAGTACTTCAGAGAATTCACCCATTCCACATTGCAAAGGGATGAAGAAACTGACAGCACATTTTTCTCTGGGAATTTCCCAGCCACAAATGGAAGCAGCTGCTTCTTTTAGTGGTGGGGAGCAACTATTCAATCCCTTAAATAAGCAGCCTGACAGATTGGGATGGGCAACACATGCATGATGGAAGAGAGTTCATCCAGTTGTGTACATCCTTGTTGAACATTATTTTAGTAGCTATTATCCTATTAATACATACCTATAACAAGAGAGCAAGACAAATGTTATTTGGGAAAAGACTGTTCCATAAACCATTACCTTCTTCACTGGCACTTGCATTTACAAGACGTTTCAGGACAAACTGGGCTCTGCCTTTTGGTATAATTCTATAATCCAATTTGCTTTCCAAGACCAAAGAAGTTTTTGATTCCACAAACACATAAATCTCTGACCAGTTAATGTCAGTTAAATTCTTCACCCTGTCATCCAGTGCCTGATTTACGGTCCTGAAACACTGGAATTCAAGCCTCTAAATCTTCCTTTTCTCTGATGAAAGTGTCTGCCCAATTATCCTGGCTTTTATTTACTACTGGCCTCTTCAGCTTGTGACACAGGGTTTGATGCACGAGCATTATCCCCCTGGAGGCCTGGGCTCCAGGTGCTAAACAGGGTCATATCTGTTCTTCCTGCAATTATCTCCCATCCCAAAGGAGGGACACAAGGCTAGAGACTTTAGTAAAATAAAGAATATTTTACATCTACCCCTGAAACACAAGTAATACATTGCAGTTGTGGTTTATAAAGACCCAAACATGAAAACCACATCCCTGTCCTCTGCCTTTTATTACCAAGATGTGTTAAACCTCATCACAACACAGCTTATTTCACATGCTGTCCATATAGGTCCCTACGAAATGCTTTTCTGGAAAACCTTCTGGCATGCTGCTGGGGACTTGAGGATTGAAGGGTGAGTGGAGCTTTTCTCTTGTGAATAAAAGACGATAATTATAATTCACAGAAATTAGTTCCTGAGAGCTTTCCTTAACAGCACAAAGGTTTCTGCAAAATGTCATATTTAACTGAATTCTGCATTTTCAAATGCATGACCGTAGCCTTGTCCATTTGATCAGATTAGCCAGAATGAGCCTTTATTCCAGCAAAACCAGAATGGATGGGAGTTTGACAAGCACGGACATGCCTGTGAGGAGAACCCACGCTGCCCATGCTTTCCATCAGGCTTCCTCTGCAGCAACACATGAGTAGCTCTCCTCGTAAAACCATGGTAGATTAAGCTGTTTTAAGACTGAAACTCCAGCCTCTAGAATTTATAAGCAGCTGAAGAAAGCTCCAATGGAGAATTGCATCGACTTGGTGGCCAGAGAACAGATTACGGGCTGCTGAGGGCATACCTTGCCTTAAGCAACAAGGCAGGGCCTTTTGTAGGATTCTCTACAGGTCAGATCAGATCTCCTGCTCCTGAGAGTTATATGTATTCCACAACCAGTTGCTGCTACACTGACAAAAAAACAGCCAGGCAGCACCTGGAAAGATTACTTGCGCTGTTTGTTTTTAGTTAAGTGAAGGCCCTCAAAAGCAATACTCGTTATTAAATCAGGGTGCACGTGAACTGCAACCTGAGGGACTTCGGAACAGGTTGTTCGGCACTGTCCTTTTTCAGATAAATCACATTGCCTATCTTAATTAAAGGAAAGGAAGAACTTTTTCTGGATTTTTTCTTTATATTACACTTCCTACTCTATCTGGAGCAACTCTGCAAATCTCCCTATGTCAGTGCAATACCCACAGATATGGAAGATATAAATTGAAGGTTTTCAAGACAATTCTAACAGTTCCTTTGACATAAAAATGAGCCCTGTTACCCTACCAGCCTTCCTGTGAACACAACCCTCCATGGCTGCTGCTTTTGAATGTATGAGGATTCTAATGTTTCGCCCCTTCTGGGCTGAAAAATTGGTGTGAATGTTTGTGCAGGGACTCAACTGCTTCAACTGCACACTCCGTATTACTGTTGCCTCCAGCTGATGTCCATGGGCCTTTTTCCTTCCACAAGGAGAGGCCAGCCCTTGGCAAAAGGAAAATTAGGAAGAGTTGCAGTCACAAACTGAAGCTATTGGAAGGAGAACAGCTGGGCTGGCACTGTAAAGCTCAGCCTTCCTGGGTCACAACATGCCACACGGCCCTTACATCTAACATTCATTGCCATGAATCTCACCTGCAAATTAATGGTAAGTCAGTATTCAAGAAACCAACACTTCAACTAAAAAGTGAGGGAAGTTGGCAGAGGGACTTTACACACAAGAACTTCTGGACAGAATATTTAAAATTCCCTTGGTTTTGGATTTATAACTTGTAAATGTGAGCAGAGCTCTCAATTCATGCTTCAAATGGTGTTTCATGCTTTGTTTTCCTTAGCTTCTCTTCCTGCTTTTATTCAGCAGATAGGTGGCTTGAACCCAGGAAGGCTAATGAATGCCTGACACAGCAGGCAGTAAATCTACAGACTAGCAGCTCATCCTAGCTTTATTGCTTTATTTTTTTTTAAATTGCTGATAATTACAATAATGCACATGGGCAGGGGTCCAAGACAGGAAGAATTACTGTCTGCAGGCAGATCTGGTGTGAGCTGATAATACCAGCCTGTGTTTGCTTTTGAATTTAAATGGCAGAAACCTCACTAAAGCAGTCTTTGGCTTGCTTTAACTTGCTGGAACGGGTGGAGTTCTCATCTGCTTGTCCTTTACTGACTTTTGTGGTGGAGGAGTCTGCACCAGCAGAGAACTGGGAGCCAAGGCAGGAGCTGCAGTGGTAGCTGGGGTGCAGTTTATATTTAGATGCCTGTGTTTATGGCCGACATGAAGCCCTGAACACTCGGAAGTTCAGTGACTTCCATGAATCCATGTACTTCCAATATGTGCCGACAGCAACTGTAGGATTACAAAGATCTGCTGCAGCCTGAAGCATTCCTTACTGCTTTGCACATTCCACTGCCTTTCTACAAGGAAAAGGGAAGCTTTCCAAGTACCTGCAACTCATGGGCAGCCGTTTTGCCCTTCGAATTTGTACTTAGGAGGTATCAGATTATTTCCCCCTCCCCCTCTAGTTTATCATGCTCCATAAACCGGGCGTACATGAGTCAATGGGCACATAATCTGCATGTGAGGCATTTGCACTGGGAACTGCCGCATTTCAATAGGGAGTGCCACACTGCAGGCAGTGCTGGCGCACAGCTAGGCTGGGGGAGAGGTGATCAAATCCAGGAAAGCCACAATTCAGCAGTGCCTCAGCTTCCTGAAGTTGCTTGTGTAACATGGTTGCCTTTGGCATCCTCTTTTCTATCCCTGGAGAGACAAAGTTCATAACAACTCCACTGGAACATTCCCCGAACAAATGTTACTGTACCCAGAACTGTGTCCTCTGAAAAAGATTAATTTCAGGGCCTCAAGCTTTCAAAAGTACAGCTTGGGTATAATGGCTGGGACTGAAACCGTTTAACACAAAGCCACCCTAAAAATAAGGGCGAGAGAAGAGGAAAGCACAAACACTCATAATCCTCACACAGCACACAGGTAAGTCCAAACAGGTTTCATCAGCCAGGTCGCCTTCCACGTGTCACAAGGACGTCAGGGACAACTTCCAAGCTGTGTCAGACAGACACACTCATGGCCACTTCCTTCCCCTTGCAGCAGAACACTGCCACAGCGCTATTTAAAGTTCCCTTTTTACGGCGCCATCCTAAGTCCTATCTCAGCACAGGGAGCCAGGTCTATTTACCACTGGGCTAAACTGAGGCACAAAGTCAAGTGACTTGTCTAAGGTCACCCAGCAGAGGGCTCAGCTCAGTTTAATCCTCATCTCCTCGCTCCAATCTGTGTCATCACTCTGTCTTGCATGGCCCGACTAATTGCAGCTTTCCCACATTAATTATTTGGGCATCTGAGGCACAGAGACCCAAGATGTCCTGTTAGCCAGTCAGCAAGTGAAAACTTGAGTGCAAGTTAATGTTTTCACATCCAGTAATATTCTACTGAAAAAACAGCCATGGGGCAATTTTGCCTTCCTGGACAACCAGAAGGGAGATCCAAACCAAAGCCTAAGGACAGCAGCCATGCCTAAATAGTGTTTTAAAAGTTTAACTCTCAGATCTTTCATTTCTGAGCTGATTGTTAATATGAACCATCACTGCTGATACCACAAAGGCATCACTGAGAGCAGCACACGTGGAGGTGTACTGAGACATGTTATTTTGTAAGTAACTTCTCCATGGTTTGATAGGAGAGTTCATCCCATCTTAAGGCACTTTAAGAGTTAGGGAATATAATCATTGTAGTTACGAGGATACAGATTCCATAATACATAGCAAAGTACTTTCAGAAAATCTTTCATCACTTCAAAGCAATTTGTTCAAGGCAAAAGTAACTCCTGGACTAAAACTCATCACGAGTCACACACCCACACGAGTTCTCCACTAGCTTTCCTAGTGGCCAAAACTGGCAGAAAGGAGACAGAATAATTTGTTAACATCAGGCAGACAGAAAAATAAACCCCTTACTACTGATTTAAAGTGATTTAGCATTCCAGGAGGGAACAAACCAAAATTCCTTCCTCAAAACAGCATGAACATTTGTTTTACAGATCTTGTGAAGCTCACTGGGAACTGTGCAAAAGAGCGACCACAGGAACCTGTGGTTCCTCACTCCATCCACTTGTCTGACCACTTGGCTGACTCTAGATAAAAAGGCTGCACAGACTGTGTTTTTATCTAAAACACAATGATCCAAAAGGCAAGCAGGAAACTGAAGGGCATATTTTAACAGAGAATTTGAAGTGGCAAGGAAAAATTCCTGGGGGAAAAAAAAGCAAGATAAAAGAAGGATAACAAGCAGGAATGCAGTTTGCAATGCAGTTCACAACGCAGTCTGAGTTTGGTTCAAGTATCCATCCCCTTATAGATGTTTTTCAGCATCACAGATTGATTACTTATGTGTACAGACTGCATGTGTTTTGGAACACGATAAAATACTCGGGATTTTCAAGTCCTGCAATTAGGCTACACAGCAACTTTCCAACAGCACACAGGAATGATTCAACAGTGGTCTTGCTCTGACCACGCTGGAGCTCTGCGGGTCATGCCTATTGCTTTCCACCCCTAAATTCACAATCTTCTGTAAAAAAGCCCCAAAAACCAACCCAATTAATTGGTAATTCCGTCCTCCAAACAATTCAGATGAAACTTCAAATTTGCAGAGGAAACCATGAGGTTTTTAAGTCTTGGCTTTCCAAACCATGCTAATGACCACCTTTTGAAAACTGGAAACCATAACTAAAATACAGGGCTGGTTTTGTCCTTACTGCTGCTCCCTGAGCTCTGCCAAGCTTATGCTGATCCAGACCAAAATTAACAAATTAGCAAAAAGATTATGGAACAGCCTTGTTGCTTCCAGCACAAAAACTGAGGATACTTTTATACTTTAAACTTTTTAAGTCCACCCAAAAGCACAGGTTACTTCTAGAAATGTCAAGTCTATGAAAACAATCAGCAATTAGTACCTGTTACTGAGAATGGGTAGCAACTCTGGCTTTTAGTAAATCTATTTGGAAAACAATGGAAATTGGCATTTCAAACCAAAATCATCTTCCCATACACCTCCTCCTGTTATTTATTCAGAGCTGTTACGGAATATCTTTCAGGCAGCAGCTCACATGACTGCTCACATACAAAACAAAATCTTTTAAGAACCTTTGATGTTTAGGTGTGCAGAAATCAGTGCTTTAATGAGATTCCTATACTGACACTCTAAGTTTGTTCAGCTCCAGTAAACAACATCTTTTTCCTTAAAGAAAACTTCAATATGAACACTGCACCAAGAAAGTTTAGTTTACAGTTAGCTGCTTGTTAGGAAAAGTTCCTACCACTCACAGCAAAAAAAAAAAAAAGCAAGAGAATTAACTTAGCAAAACCATCTCAAATTGTCACCAAAACAGTCTTCCATTTTCCTGACTGCAGCTATTTCTGATCCCAGTAAACAGCAATAAAAGTGGTCAAAGGCTGCCAGCTGCCTACCACTACTGCCGGCAAACTGAAAGTGAGGGAGCAAGCGCACAAGCAAAGGCAGAATGAAGAATGCCAAGCACTACCCTGGTTAAGTAGGGAAGAGCCTGGAGTGTGGGAAGAAGGCTCAGAGCAACACTTCTTTACTTCCAAGAGTCTGAGGGCAAAAGCTTTATTTGTTTATTTTTAAGATTATCACACACAGCCAACCAGTCCTCAAAAGATCCTGGGACTATCAGCAGAATTCAGGCTCAACTCACAATCTACCTTCTTCCAAAGCAGAAGACGAAAAGTAGACTTCCATCCATTCCCTGGAACTCAAACACCTGGACTGAGCAGTCTGACACAAGAGAAGTCAAATGACAAAAAGCCTTTTGAAGTACCCCCAAAATTTGTCAGCAGCAGGGTCACAGAAAGTAAAGGACCTAAGCAATAGCTTCATGTATTTCCATTTTTTCCACTCTTTAAAAGCAATCCTTAGTAATCTAGCAGCATTTTATTTCTGAAGCATTAATTCATCAGCTGGGGTTTAACAGTCACAGCACCACCCCACAGCTAGGCTTGCACACAAGCTCTAATGGACGTATTAACCAGTTCCTCCACAGGAAGCAGCAGAGCTCTAGTTAGAACAGCTGCTTAATGCCATTAAAAAATTAAGTGGTAATTTACAGAACAGACTCAAGCTGGCTGGGCTGACATGCCCTTTACTGATTTTGCTGATCCAGAAAGTAAAACTAGCTCCACAGAAGCAAGCCTAGAACCTCCAATATTTCAGGGCTATCACTGCAGAACATTTACCTGGCTTTACATGTTGAACACCTGAATTTCTTATGCTGAATATTATAGCTCTTCACTCTATTGAGCTGTATCAGATTCTGTAGCACTGCATGGAAATAAAACAAAATGGGAGAGGTGATTTTCGTCTTTGATAAAAAGAGATTTTAACTTGTTAATAGCCTCTCCCAGGTTTCAGTGGGAAGAATGAACCCTGTGTACACTGATAATTATTTCCTTGATGTTTCCTTATGCATTTTCTGAAAAATTTCAAGGCAGGGGAGAGAACATGGTCTGCTTAGCTGAAATACAATTGACCATAAGATTAGTGGAAGAATTTACACGCTGCAGCTGCACCCACCTGGTGGTCGGTCAGGTCCTTGATGAATTTAAAGTAATTTGACGCTTCACTGAGGGCTTCCAAGCACGAAGCCATCAGGTGCCGAAAGCTTTATTACAAAGGTGGAAGCAAAAACTGCCTGTTCTGCTACAGCACGGGAAATCGCTCTTTGAAAAAAAACAGGCCGAACAGTTTTAGACAATCTTGTTATGCCTTAAAGAGGCACTATCCACCAAGAACTTCCACCACCTCAACTGAAATTCCTCTTCAAGGTCTACTGAATGTACTAGTATTTTTTAAATTTTTTTTTAAACCCTTTGCCTGGGCTATACTCCATCATAGCAGCTTTTTTTTTTTTTTCCCGGTATGAAGACCAGCTGGAGGAACTGCAAAGAAAACTGTCAAGGTATGTTATTTTGAACACAAGCATTCCAAACAATTCTTTATTTTCCTGCTTGGAAAAGGCTATCAGGCAGGGAAAGAAGTGACTATTGACTTTTACGGAGAGATGCTTTTTTTTTGCCTGCTCAGATTCTCTTGGGACACAAGCTTGAATGAAAAAGAAGTAAATGGTCAGCCTTCCAAACAAGTCTTGCTTTCCTTGATCCTACAAGCAGACAAGGACAGCTATGGAAATGCTGACTTAACATGCAAATCCCATCACTGGGACAGTGGTTGGAGGGTAGATTGATCTGCTTATTGATGCAATTGGCCACTCACCATTTTCCTAGCCATGGGCTGAGTCATTTCAATAGTGCTTTTTCAAAGTCAAAGGACGAAAATGTTGCATAAAGTCCTAACCCTGAGGAGTGGTGGTTTTATGTTTCACTGGTTGACTTCAGACATGGCCCACTAAGGTGTTTTTTTTAATTCAGAAACCCAGCTATGCACACATCTCAGCTGCAAATATTAACTCTGCCAGAATCTGGCAAATCCCTGATGTGGATTATAATATATAATATATATTCTATATAATATATATATATATTCTATATAATCTGTTCAGATATCTCAAATCATAAGAGAGCAGCACTCCAGAAAGCTATGCTGAAATTATAGCCTGATGATGCAATAGCAGGAGACAGCCAGAAACATACCTCATTCTCATATCCTTACTCTGGATATCTTACAAAAAAAAAAAAAAAAA
>VZTF01007380.1:234015-262056 GCA_013397755.1 Cnemophilus loriae
AAAAAAAAAAAAAAAAAAATCATCATTGAGAGCCCAAATGAGTTCCTTACCAGACCATGCTTTAATTATCCTGGAGGCTGCCTCTCCTTGCACAATTCCCAGCCAGCCTGGACAGAAGCGGGACTAGTACTAAACAGATTTGTGTTACGAGGCTGGGAACATTCTGAGAATATTGCACTGAGGACATCTGTATCTCATTTTAGTACCTGTTGGAGGAGGAACACAGGTTTGGTAACAAGCACAAAATGGATTTGTGGGTGTCAAGGCTGCGTGGCAACTCTAGAGCCTGAACAACAAACGCAAATGGAGCAACTATCCAGTCACAGTCACACAATTGCATTAGGGGCTGTCTGTATTTTCATAGTTATATCTGTCAATTAAAGGATGTGAATGTTAACCCAGAGAGGTGGGAATAAATAAGAACAGTCCTCTGCTTTGGGTTGTTCCCAAAGTTAATTCACTGCAGGAAGCACCGTAACAAACAGTGCCAAGCATACCATTTTAAGTGGCACTGAGGAGTCAAGGTGGGGCAGACACGACCAACTATCCACTCAACCACAGCAGAGAAAAATGAAAGCAAGAAATTGTGTCTACAGACAGCACCAGGCCAAGCATTTCCATATGTAAACTAAGCCCTGGTTTCATCTTTCTGAGATATGAGCATTTCAAATCTGGCTCAAGTTAAAGATGTTCCCATCCTGATGCATTCCAACAGATTGTATCACTCCAGCATGTTCAGCTTGTCTGTATCTTTATTTCGTACTTTACAGGACATGTGGTGTGTTCTGCTGCTTAATGGCTATTTTAACCCTCTTCATTAGTGAAAAGCATCATCCTGGACATGCTGTAGATACAGACTGTGAGATGGATGCTGCTCAGAGATCTATATGAAGAGCTACTCCAAAGCACATAAGTCATTCCAAGGCAAATACCACAAAACAAAAAGAAATCCCTGCTTTGCCTGATCTGGTGTATTTAAAGCTCGCTGTTATAAATAGTAAAAATCAGCCCTCTTTTATGGCCTGAGAAACAGATTAGAGCAGGTCAGCAGCATCCTCTTAAAAAAAAAAAAAAAAAAGGACTCTTAGTGGCAATGCATCTCCAAATCAACACCAGAGGAAGAGCTGCTGAAAGTTTAGCAAATTAAACCCATCTTAGCTAATGCTGCTGCCAGCTGTGGCTAAATGTTTGTTATGCCCCCAGTTATTAGATCAAAATAAATGTAAGAATCACAGCCTAAAAACAACAACAAAAAAAAAAACAACAGAAAATTATGAGTAAAGCTATCAGCCACTTAGATAACAAAGAATAATGGTTCAAATTTTTGCAAAAATCTTTAAAGACAGTGACATAAAGCTCGAAAAGCCAAATTGAAACCAAGGACAGCAAAGCAAATGAAGTAAAGTCATCTTTGCTTTTGCCTGGAGCAAAAGGCCATTTAGGGTCTTGGACAGCAGTGCTCTCATGTCTCTGCTATAGCACACATGAAGCTTGCAGCCCAAAATTTTCCTGGATGTCTCCATAATATTCTTCCTTGGAGCACCCTGTTTAGCAGTCTGCACACACACCAGTAAAAGTATGACAGTGGCCATTTCAGAACAGCACTGCTCCTGAAGTCCATCAGTATCTATTACAAAAGCACTACAATGCTGCATTCTGCTCAGGGCCCTGCAGTGAAAGAGGGAATTAACATGCTGTAGATGCTCTGTGGAAAGCCTCCCATACAGTTATACTCTGAAAAGTATTCTTCTCATCACGCTAATTCCCATGTGAAGCAAGTTTCAAAAGCTTGCTCAGTAAAACTGAGCACAGTAAATCCATCCAAACCCAGGAATTTCAGCCTCAACTTCAAAATGCCTTTTGTCTGCACTGTGGATTTTACATTTAAGCAAATTCGGAAGAAGATTTCCTGCCATTTAAAAGCCTTACTACGGGAGGAATCTAGCTCTTCTAGTTCCTCTTCCTGGCAGCCAGGATGCAAAGGGAAGGACCTGTTGTGCAGAGAGAGATCAGCTGGTTAATGTTTATTTCTTTGTCTCTTAACCTGAGAAACAAAGATATACTCTGCAGCAAGATACAAGGATTTAAAATTAAGGATTAATTTAAAACACTACGCATAAAACACAGCATTATGGATTCAAACACAGGTAATAGATTTCTGCTCTTGTGATTAGTTCAAGTTCTTATTCACAAACTCAAATGTGCATACCATGAAAAAGAAGACAAAAAGTCCGTAAGCACATTGGCAGAAGGAGAGGGATAGAACAGGTGACAAGCTATGATCCAGCCCACAAAGCCAGCCGTGGACAAGGCAGGGATACAGCAGTGCAAACCCTTCCACCACATCCAGCCTTTGCTCTGGCAGGCCATTCATCTCTGCCTCAGCTATTGGGAAACTGCTTCCAAGAAAAGTGGCTGTGCCCTAAACAGGACATCCACATACTGACTGGCTTTGTTGCAGGGCAAGTATTGATGCAATTTGAACAAGACAGCATTTATCAGGAGTGACAGTGGCAGGAACATGCTTTTCTTTCCCCTGTTTCCCCAGTGAGTGTCTCTTGCTGTGACACAATGCTCTGTCCCAAGCCAAAGCTTCACACACCCACAGGAGCACCACAACTTCATTCTGTGACCCCGTCAAGAATTCCCTCAGCCTCTCCTGGGATCTGGCTCTTGCCCAGGTAAGCCACAGCATCATGTCCATCCATGCCCAAACGCTGAGCTCTAATACATCAATACACTGCAAATGCAAAAATCTCAATTTTTTTGGCTGGTTACCAAAGGAAAACCTTCTCCACCGCCTGACATTTCCAGCACTGAGGCTCTACTTAAAGCCTCTGGAAATGAAGTGGTTATTGAAACCCTGCAACTCAAACTACTTAGAGGCACTTAAATCTTATCCCAAGTCCAAATGGGAGCTGCAAGCATCCTGCTCCATTCAAGAGCAATAATCAGTTTGCACAATAACATGCACCCTCAACAATTTCTCAGTCTCCTCTTTTCCTGGCAGGCAGCACACTTCAGTCCATGCACAAGCACTGCTGTACCCTGCATTTCAGAATTCATCTTTGACCAAGGCTGCTAAGGCAGGCTCTGTGCTCTGCTTGGATCCTGACAGCATTTCATTCTTCAGGGTTTCTAAATGTGTTTGTGATCTTGCGGTGTAAAACGAAACACCTATCAAATTCAATTTCTTCAGTGAGGGCTTTGATAAATTATGCAGGGAAAGACTCACATTCAAATGCCAATACACTCTCCGGGAACACTAACCACAGGTTTGAATCAACATTTTGCATTTAATCTTTTGAGAAGAATACTTAAGAGATTAAAGCAAATCTGCCCCTCTCTATTTCAGGCCACAATTACTGTTAGATGACCAGTGGAAGAAGTCAACCAATGCTTGATATTAGTGAATTATCCTAATTCATGCAGATCCCTCTAGGACCATTTTTGGCAAGTTACTAGGCCTGATATGAATGAGAGAAGATTAAACACCGATAAAAAAACCCAACTAATTGTGTCATGGCAATGTGTCATGTCAAATCCAAAACCATACAGAAAATTTGGTGATTAAAAGCTTTATGCTAGAGGGTTAGGGCCTAAGCAGAGACCAGCTTCTGTTGTGAATATGCAATCCAAATCCGCTTGGAATCTAATAGGAGTGCATAATATTTACTGTAACAGATGGTATGGGTAAGATTTTTCTTTTTGTTGCTGTCATTTCACACCATGCAATGACATCATAACTAGTGGGATTCATCAACGCAAAATCCAAAAGAAAAGGAACAAAGCTTTTGGCAGGGAGTTGGAGTTAAAAATAACATAAGAGCCTTTAAAGAAAAGCCCAAAGATTAAAAATGCAAACGTTTAGCTTTTGATTTAGGCATCCAGTACCGAAGTTAGCATAAGGCAACTCCTGGAAAATACCATGCAGTTTGCTAAACCTCTGTTTCATCCCTGCAACATCATCACCAGATGAAGATTTTTGAGTTCCCCTCACTGACTGCATTTAGAGCTTTGTGGTGACAGGTTAAAGAACCTAAGCACAATATCTTCATGAAAAAACGCAAGCCCTGCTATAGTAGAGAGTTAACAGAATAATAAAATTCTCACTAATGCAAGACTTGAAAGAAACCAATCCCCGACCCACACCTCAGAACATCTCAGACATCTGAAAATATAACAGAACCAGGAAATGTTTGTTGGAGGAAAAGAGACCTAAATGATACCAGGAACTTTAAAGGTTAAACACTGCTTTTATTTAAACATGAAGTCATCCGTAAGGAGATGATAATTAGCTACTCTTAAATGGAAACTTCACTGAGGATCAACCTGCTGTTAGAGTCAAATGAAGCACAGCCCCAGCCAGCTCAGTGCACCCGTGCGTGTTTGCCTGTCCCTGTCCTTGACCTGTGTCAAAATACACTTTGCACTGCCATAATTTTGTTAGAGAGAAGCTTACTGTATGAAATTACCTAAATGCATCCCTGTCACGGAGCCAGAGCCTGGGATCTGAGTGCTGAGGCATGTTTATCATCTGCTGCACCTCAGCATCATACCACGGGGCGGTGACACTGCCAACAGCTGTAACATACCAATGACTCAGTGCCTCACCCCGAAGCTTCTCCAGCACAACCGGGAACCAAGGCACAGCTGTCACCTTCTGTGGGTTTCCTTGGGTTTTTTCAGGCTGCATCTAAGTTATGCTGGCAATTTTAATGCCCTTCATACTTGACAGCTTGAAAAACTTGAGCTCAAAGTCATAATTTGATAATGATTTTCCATTAGTCTCAAAGCACAGTGAAGCCATCCAAGCCAAACAATTATTGACTTGTCTCCTCCATAAGCTTCTCTGAAGCTCACACACTGCATTGAATAACAACTTCAGACCCTGCTTCATCAACTGAAGGCCTTGTCTAGCCACAGCATTCTACCCCACAGCTCACCTGTGGAGGAAATCCTGGCACTAGAAATAACTGGTAAGACTTTTGAAGGTCCAGAGGAGGAATCCCCCAGGAAAGCACCGGCAATGAAGATTAGACTAAACTCTGTAAGCAGCCACTGATCTTCAGGTTGAGAATTAACAATTCCCTCAAACCACTGCTAACAGATGTTACTGCACGGCCCAACACAGTCATCTTGAGAAACAAATCATCAGGAAAAAAACAGCTCAAGTGAAGCCACTGTCCTTGCAGTAAACACACCAACATTAGGATAGCCCAGCTGCACCAGCCCTCACAGACTACGGGGCCAGTCTTAACAAGAGAGATCTCTAAATCAGATGAATACATACGTGTGTACATGAACCAAGTCTGCCTGTAGTAGAGAACAAAAGGCTTTCTGGACCATGCATCACCCAGCAGTTTTCTCCCTCAGGAAACAGAGCACCAACATGTGATTTGACTTCCCATTGTCACCAGCGAAAATGGAAAGTGAAATAAATCACCAAATGCCATGGAAAGCAGCACCATGTGACCGCGTACACTAGTTAAGAGTGACCAGGAGGCTACTGAAGATAGAAACCAAAATGAAGGTCTGCAATACATTCATTTGTACAAGAGCATTATCACAGCAGGCAAACACAACAACAAGGAGTTAGAACTCAATTTAGTACCTATACAGAACTCAATTTAGTACCTATACAGGTTCATCTTTCAAGAATAAGGAGTACATCCTTTTCCCCACTGGCTGTATACAAAATATCCCTGTAATACCTCCAAATGAAGAGCTGGTAAGCAGCTTAGACACTGTGCTCCTGATCAGGTGGACACCTGATTACATAAAGTCAAGAAGGCTGGGTTTAGCTGCTAGAGAGATTAGTTTAACATCATCTGCAGAACATTGGTGTTTTGATCATTCGTCTCAGGTTGGAACTTAAAACTCCTACAAATGCACATAAAGACAAAATTTTGCATTTTAAAACATCAATCCTTCAGAGCAAGCGTTAGAACTTATGGACATTTAAAAGCCAGGCTAAAAGGTAGATTTCACGTCTGTATTCTTTGGTATGTGGGTTTTCCATGTTCTCACATAAGCTTAGAGAACACTCAGTCACAAACATATATTTAACGCCAACTGAGAAGGCAGATGGAGGTAAAAGTAGTAAATCTAGTGCTGAACAAGTTAAAAAAAAGTGTCATTCACAAGCCAGATCTCCATACGAAATGTGTGCGTGTGCGTGTACATATATGTCCCTGCTTAGAGTTGCAGGAATTCATAAATTAAAAGAAGTCAAATCTAATGTTAAGAAATTACTTTCAAAGAAAACCCCAGCCAAATTATGTCTCCCAAAACGCACTTTTCCCTGCGCATTGCCCCTCAGGAGTGCGAGTGCAGCTCTTACAGCACCAACCCTGAATTACCACTTGCCCTATATAAGCAACAGTATTAACAGGCTAAAGTTCCTTTTATCCTATTGTATCTGAGGAGGAGGCATCAGCCCTCCCAAACCAGAAAAAAAATACGTAATTTTGGTTAATTCACAATAAAGATAAACGTGACAATTTACTTCACTCACATCTTCCTTCTTACTGTTTTATAACTCACACTAGTAAGCATACAATAGGTATATATCTACATATGGAAAAGCTGTAAGAGTTTGCACAATGTTGTGAACCCATTTCTCCCCACAAACCTGAGACTTATTGGCACCTACAGCAAAAACCTGAAAAGGAAAATACCCAAAAGCAAATTACAAAAATATCATTAATGCACAGTCACAGAGCCCTAAGTACTCCATTTAAGATACACAGCAAGCAAAATCTGTGGTAGGAGATGCCATTTCACTGTGACAAACTCACTGCAAGTAGAGAAAGCAGAACACGTGCATAATGGGTGCAGACAACACTTTTGGGGAAAAAAAACGGGCAATCTTGCAAGTTCAAGCACAGTTCTGAATTAGGAGCCTCACCAGAAGGGTTTCTAGGCCAATGCGAGTATTCAAAGTCTCCCAATTAAGAGCAAGCATCATCTTAAATTAACACCATGTTTCAGAGGTGCTCACTGCCTGAACTTAAAACCAATGGCACCAAGTTTTATTGCACAGAAGAAGCACAAGAGCAAGAGTCTGAGGGATTGCATCAATTTCGAAAGCCTGAGGAGTTAAGGAGCAGAGTGTGAAATGCCCAAGTGTAGAGAGAGAGGGAAAGGCTTTGCCTTCTAACAAGAAATAGTTGGGGATGGTGTATTTCTCTTCCATTTTCAGCTGAGGAACAAGTCTTTGGTTTAAGTACATGTGTAGAAGCAGATGCTGCAGTCAAAGTGACTTATGCTTCCAAGACTGAGTCCATACGCCTCCAAAAGACACACACAGGGAAAAGCAAAGGCAGAAGTTTTACAAGGCACATCTAGAGAGAAGCACAACTGGTACAGAGCACAGGGAACTAATCCTTCCCTGCACTCCCAGGTGCTGGAGGAGCAGCAGTGTGTAAGTACAATACAGCTAAAGCCACCTACCGAATAGCTTTTGAATAACTTACAGGTGATGCAATGACCACATTAACAAAAAAGTCATTCAAGCCCTGGTAGAGCTATTAATGCCTAAATAACATTTAAGAGAGGTGATAATTATTTCACAGGTGAAACAAGGAGAGCTGAAGGTCTCCTCCAAAAAGGAGCATTTACCTTCACGTGCCATCCTACAATGCAGCAGAAAATCCAGAGCCTCTCTGCAGCATCAGATTTGCTTTATTTCCATATCTTTGCTTCAGAGAAGCTTTTATTGAAGCTTAGAAGAGGCACTGCATACAATCACCTTCATAGGAAGGTGTATTTCCTAATACTGGGAAGCAAAGTTTTAGGAACTGAGAGCAAACTAAAGGCCACAGGCTCAAGACTGGAATTTTCCTGAGCTGTTTCTGCTCAGGACTCAAACATTGAAGTGGAAATTTCCCTAGGTGGAGTTCTTTGTTCAATGCAGCAGGCAATTAGAAGTCCCCAAGGTCTGCAGAAATGGCACAAGGCTGATATTTTTGTCAGGAAGAATTTAAGCAATACAAGACAAAAATAATAACATGAAATTCTGCTGCAAAACACACCTTTTTTTTTTTTCCCTCCCCCAAATCCTGGTGATTTCAAGCAGGCAGGTAACAGACATAAACATTCAAGACAGCTTTGGAAAAATACCAAACCTGATTAAAAAAAAAAGCATTATCAAGTCTGCATTGCTTCAGATTTGATTACACAAAAAGGTCAAGTGATAAAAAAATCTTTGCACTTTTAAAGGCCTTGAGGGCACAGAAGAAGTAGTTTATCATTGAAATACAGATCAAATTAGCATAGATTTATTTTCTTTTTCCAGTTGGCATCGGGGTCCTGTTTGAGGTTCTTGGGGACTTCACAAGCAAAACAAGCGAAATTCAGACATATACTGCTATGGAAAGAAACACATTAATTGCTGGGATCTATGATTTCTCTAAAGTCTTCTACTCATATTCATTTGGAAGAGAGACTGTCAGAGGTTATCAGCCATCCCCACACTACGATCTGAAAGGGAGACCGATTGCCACCAGCACCAACCCTTGGGAATGCCCTAGTCAAGAGTTCAGATACAACAATTTAAGAGAAAAAAATAAACAGCCACTCCCCTTGCTCTGTGCAGGACAGAAAGAAAAACAGATTGTAGTTGATAAGAAGATTACCAGGCGTTCCAGGGACAGGGAATGGGAGCTAAAATAATCCAGAGACAGAAAATCTACCTAATGGGACCGTTCCAATCCAGCTGAACTAATTATTGCAGACATTGTTACACGTTTTCCATAACTTTCAAATGTCATCTTGATTATTGAAAAAAATCAACTGCTTGCATATTTTTCATCACATTGTCTGATAAAATCCAGTAACACCTACAGTATAAGACCCAGAACAGAACCATTTACTTCCTAAGCTCTGCATCGAGAGCTGTTCTCGAGCAAATCTGGCAGCAATAAAGACTTGAGAGCTGCAGTCCCCTCACCGACAAGACAATGGGAGAGGATGCAGTTAAAATAAGGATTAAAATGCCACAGTTGACATTTTATGCCAGCAGACAAAGGTGGCTATCGTGCCTTTAGAGGATGCAAGTTGAATTGCAGGAACGTTTTCATTTTAACCCTTCTCAAAAAAGGTCAGTGCCCCCCTTCTCCAGGGCTGCTGGCCCCTCCCGAAGTGTCAAGGTGTGATACAGCTGCTCTCCCTCTAGGCCAGTCCTAGGATGGGCAAAACCTGGGATCTGTTTCATCACACAGACACAAGCCTTTGGAATACAATGACAGCTAGATCTGTTTTCCAAGCTGATTTTTCGCAGCACTTGTCCCTAAGCAGTGGATTCCAGAAAGGATGTGCATAGCAGCCAAATATGTCTCGGATGTAAGAGAGGAAGTGACCTACAGCTGGAGGAGTTGCCAAACAGGTGCAAGAGATTGGATGCAGCACCAGCAGCCAGGACAGTCCCCTGCCACGAAGGCAACGCCAAGGAACCTGATCTGGGCATTAGCTCCATGCCCTCAGAGCAGCTCCACCATCCTTCCTGCAAGGTAACGTCCACACAAGTTGTTCCACAAATAATTATCAACCACGTTCCATTGATTTACAGAAATTTAACAGAAGGATTGGTACAAAGTATGTGGAATACTATTCCTCAATAGCAACCAAACAAGCAGAAATCATAGACTAGACCAATTCCATACAACACATATTAAAAATATCCAAGAACCACATTTATTGCCAGTTAGGAATTACCACCAGCTTAGAACTTTGGATTTTTGCATCACACTGAGGCAGACATTCTGCTCAACCAAGCTTACTAAAATTTACTGTAAACTCTCAAATCAAGCAATTCACAAGCAGCCACAAGCCTGTTCTTTATCCAGCCCTAAATAACCCAGAACCGCCACAAGACAGATGCAGCTGTTTTGCATTTTCAAACAACATTCAGGCATAGATTATTAAACTCTGTTTACGTGCCGTGTCTGAAGCTCAGTACATACTTTGCTCCTTGTTTTGCTCCCTCCCTCTAATAAGAGAGGTTATAGTGTCATGTTTTTAAACCTACAAGATTTTCTCCTACTCATCTTGTTGTTTGGACAGCTAGATTACACCGAGCTTTTGGATTTAGGACAAAGCTGGAATTTTCTCTGTCCAGTTACTTTCATATATGGAAATACAATATGTATTTCGTACATACAAAAGTAATATATACTCGTATATGTGTGCGCGTATGCATACATACATATATATACACACACAGACCCCTAAGGGCATGTAAGCAATTTCTATATGAAATGCATAGCCTTTACACTTGGCTGAAGCATCTTCCGCGAAAGCCACGGTACGAGTTCCAACCCAAAGGTTTATTTTGGATCCATCAGCAACCAAATGGATTCGTTTAAACGAGGTTTTTCTCTAGGGAATTGCCCTCTAACTGTCTTCTAAGCTTCTGGACCCATCCGAAGCTGGCCGCTCCTACTCCCGTGCCAAGAACGCCGAGGTCGCGTCCCCAAAAAAACAGTCCTAAGCATCCCGGTGAAACGGAGCTTCCGTCCAGGTGAGCGGCCTAAGGGATACGGCTTTCCCGAAAATACGGGCAAAACACGAACTCACCACCCTGGGAAGGTCTCGGAGAGGCTGGACAAGCTCCAGGTGGTTCCACACCACCGAGACACCCCGAATCCCGCTCACCTCCCGCCTGCGCATCGGGTACCCCCGGGGAAGCCCCGGCTGCGCGCCCCCGCACCTCCCACACACCTCGATGTATCCGGCGAGCCCGGCCGCGGGCCCCAGAAGCGCTAGGAGCAACGGGAGCGCTGATTCCATGACCACCGCCATCACCGGCCGCCGCCCCAGCGCAACTACGGCCGCAGCGCCCCCGCGGGGACCCGCCTCGCCAGGCCACGCCCCCGCCCAGAGTGACAGCCGCACATGCCAATCGAGGGGTGGTGTGTAGCCGCACCCCCGCGCCGCTACCAGCCAATGGGAGGAGGCGCATGGCGGGTGGGCCCGCCCCCCGGCAGGAAATGGCTGCCGGGGCCGCTGGGAGCTGTGAGGGGGATAGCCCGGGTTTGGGCGTGGCGTGGGCGCTCTTCGTCACCCCTGTTTGCCACAGAAATCAGGCCCCAGGTAAAACTCCGCATAGCGGGGATCCGAAAAGGCTGTGGGCTCTATTGCCGTTTGTAGGCTAAACGCTTCACCCCAGCACTGCGGTGAGTAGGAACGCTCTGGGGTAATAAAAGCCTAATGAGACGTTTTCCTCATCTAAAAATAAAACAATGATGTTTCCCACTCAAAAAACCATCTCTACATCTGTCCCTGATTTCTCAAAGCCCTTGACCCACGTGCAAGCAGCAAGTTTCCACCTGTTCGGGTTTCATAATAAAACTCAACACATGTGTCTTTCTTTAATTTTTTTTTCCTTAAAATACAGCTATCGAATGATAAAAATGATAATCATTGATGGCTTCATCCTGCTGCCAACACCGGGTGCTCACCAGGCACTACGTGGAAGACATTGCATGTGCTGCCACACATGCTACTCTGTAAACACAGCATACAGCTCTCCATAAACTTTAAACAACATGGATGTATTTAATTAAACAACAGACACATCACCATCACCACCTCCAGTTTTTGTTTCTGTTCAACCAGAGCATGGCAGCAGTTCCTTCCAGCGCAGGTGTTCTGCCACGGCTGGTGCTGCTACTGCAGGACACTTTTCTGGCTTTAAAATCAGGTTTTTGTGCCAAATTTGCATTGAGGGTATTTTAATTTCACCATGTCACATATAAATAGAAATTTAAAATCATTCGAATTTTAAAATCAGCAAACCTTTCAGGAACAAAGCAGATCTACCAAGTGCAGCTGCTAATACCACAGACCTTCCACATCTGTGCATTTATTAGCCCCTTTTCAGTACTTTCCTTGGTTTTCCCAATGGAAATGTACATCAATCAGTTCAGGGATGACAAATGCCCACCTTGAAGATGCAACCGCTAAAAATCCCACTGGTTTCAAGAACATGAGATCTTTAAAAATACCAATATATTTTAGACTTCTTGGATTTTTTTCGCATTGACATGCAGTGAAGCCATTGGCATTAAGTTAGCAAAGCAGTGTCATGGAATCACAGACTGGTTTGGGTTGGAAAAGCTCATCTCGTCCCACACTCCTGCCATGGGCAGGGACACCTTCCACCAGACAAGGACAGAATATCCTATAGACTCCATATATTTGCTTTCATTTTTGTGTGAAGATATGTGAGGTGCTTAAATGGGATGGAAGATCTTTCTCTTTTACTGCAGTCCTCTGGCATATATCATTTTCTTTTTAGCCTGGCCAAGTTCAGTTGAAAAATGGAGTAACAAGTTGCTTTTGAAAACTGACACATTTTAATGTGTATATTTTATTGTGCAATATGAATACATGAGTAAATAACAAGACATTCTGAGTTAGGCTTTTCCTTTTACTTAAAAAGGAGGGATTTTTCTTCCTCCCCAGTCCAAAATGTGTAAGTTCTTTATAAATCTTTGGGTAGGGGCTTTCATTTGAGGTTGAATTGATATAGTATTTAAAGTGCTACATAAATTAATTTACTTTTAATATTTACATAGTGCTTTGTGAGAATTTATGTTCACAGCACTGACTCCAACAGTGTTATCCTTGTTTTTAGGATATAACAGGTTTAACTTTAAATCTGGTGACTCTTGGGGAAGTCTCTCAGATAAGTACGAGATACAACCTCAGCTGCATTCTCACCTGCTCCTAGTCCTGCACTGTAGATACATGAGGGTGTAAGAGCTGAAGTCCTGCAGCGAGGCTGCAACACAGGATATTCCTCTTCAAGAGCAAGGCCATCAGTGCTCAGTTCACTACCTAAAAAGCAAGTGAGAAATCAAAGTTTGAAGAATAACATATTTCCCTTCATACCGAGATCAGTCCTCCCAGGACAAAAAGTCCCCAGAAAAAAAGGTTTAATCTCCCAGATCTTGGTCATTCCTTGGTGATGATCAGGAGCTCAATATGCAACTAAATTCATATGACTGCTTGTTTTCAGAGCCTACTGTCTACACAAGAGCAGCAGGTCACTGCAGGCATGGTGACACTCACGATGGCTGTGGTTAATTCAGTGCACAGCTCTATTTCAGGTGAGCACTGGTACTTGTCTGTTGCCTGTGACAACAGCACCAGTTTGAATCAATGCTGCAAGGCTGCAGCATTCCCTAGGACACCTCTCCTGCTGTTAACCCTCTTAGGTAGGTGACAGCTTACATTTACTTCCAAGAATCCCATTTTACCCAGGTTCTGGAGCTTTTAGTGCCCTTTTCCAGGACATCTGTGCTAATGAAGCACTGAGAATCTCATCCTCACCTTTGGCTGCCAATGTTTATTCTGTTAGAAATGTTTCAAGTGAACATCTGTGCCCCTCATCACTTGCAAGACCGTGATTGTGTAAACAGAAAGCGCATATTTATGATTGCAAAAATGTGCTCTGAAAGAGTAATGTTAAATTCTAGATAAAAGGAGCAAACAGAAGTCATCAAGGAATGTGTCTGATACCATTAAAGTCTCTAGGAGCAGCAACTTTAGCAAACTGATGCATTGAGATCCTGCCAGTACTTGGAGAATGAGTTCAGGTAAGTGAGGAAATCTTTGAAGATTCCCACCATTCTCTTAAATTCCTGAAATTAAAGCATAAAATTAGTCTAGCCAGTGAATTGTAATCCTATACAGCTAAATTTGATTGAAGATTTAAATGAAGGATCACATCATTTGTACTAGTTCTATGTGACAGGTATGTGCAAGACAGAGCTTGCAGAGGTATAGTTGAGTCAGTCTGGGTTTGAGGAGGTAGAATGCAAACTGAAGTTAGAAACAACTAAAGAATGTGGTGGGATTAAGTAAAGAACTCCCTATTGCTTATTACTGGAGTATCATAATCATACTCCAATATTATTACTGCTGAACACAGTTCAGTTATATAAGAAATACTAAGCAGTGCTTCTAGGAAAAATATTGTGCACAACTTGCACAAATGATTCCCAACTAACTGCCCCAACTCGTCTGGAGCCATCCTGCCCTTCGGACGAGACCTCTACCTGTCACCAAGGCTGTGTAAGGGGCAGAAAGCAATGCAAAACTGTTATTAGCCAACTCAAACTTAATCCAACATCCAGCTATTTAAGTGTCTATGGGACATAGTATTTCTCCAGACCCATGAATAACATCAGAATGTTGCCAGCCTGGTCTGGAATTGGACATCTGTATTTGGCTGCAGCAGTTCTGTGTGGAAGTACAGGGTTGCTGCAGCCTTGCAGCTCAGCCTTCCATCTGTGACTCAAAATGACAACACTCTGGGGACAAGATGTAGGAAGTCCAGCAGCAGTGAGATGAAGGAAACTACTGAAGAAATTTGGCTTAAGATATACAGTGAGAACGAAGATGCTTCAGAGAAAGAGGGTAACAAAAAATGCAGAAGCCTTGAGAGGCAGCCAGGAGCTTAAAAACAAAAAGGTGATTTGTAGGGGAATACAGTGAAGTTTAGAAGAGTGAAAGGATGGAGAATAACTAAGAACAGATGCATTGCAAGTGGGGTCATACCACAAAAACAGGGATAAAAGGCATAACTGCAGACACGAGGCAAAGCAGCACAGGAATCTGAGAAAAGAAGTGACACAGTAAATAGTGGTGGACAGCAAGCCTTTCTGTTTCTGCTCAGAGACTTCCTTTAAAAAAGATTGTCAGGGAAGGGAGAAAATCTACCCTTCATTATACCAATAAACCCTTAACTCTTGATGGCCATTTTCTCACTGCTCTGGTCCATGCCTGAAACAGTGCCACTCTTCTGGCTTCCACTGAGGTGTCTGAAGTGGGCAGATCTGCACAGCAGTTTGTGCTGTGTTCATCTCAAACAGCACAATCCTTGCCTACAGCATGTAACAGACTGTTAAGGAAACAAGCCTGGCATTAATACTCCTGTAACTGAAAACTTCAAAATAACCCTTCTGTTAGGTTTGGAGATATTATGGCTTTGCTGAAGCACCAGCACAGAAAGCTGCAATTACATTGGAAAATGAAAAATCCATCAATCCAGGATGCTTAAGGGCAGCACAACAGAATGGCTGCTAAAGAAAGCTGCTGCTCCTTCAACACTCTGCATATGAATCTCAGCATCCAGAAAATGTGCTAAATCTATGATCTCCTCTCATTTCTAGATGGGGGGCAAAACCAGTGGTGAACTTAACTGGACAGTTTGTTTTTCTGAAGACTATCCAAGGCAAAAGCAATGTCTGAGAGACACAAGGAATCCATTTTGGAATAGAGTTGCACATATGTAGTATTCACTTCCCAAGAAAAGAGATTACTTTTGATATATGATTCAATAGAGTAAAGAGCCCACACTCAGACTGAGGATCCCAAATGCAGAAATAGCAGAGCCTAACCACATTTTTAGCTAATACACAAACTGGGAATTTATGCTGCTCATTTTCTCTCTCCAGATGGATCCAAGGCTTTGAGCACTGGCAGGATCTCAAGGCAGAGCAATGCGTAATGCATCTCCAAGGAACTGAACACAAACATTGAACGTGACACAGGGAACTCAAAAGACTGAGGGTCTAGAGGTCTACAAGTAAAGGCACAGTGAAGACACAGTGGGGAAAGAGGAAGGAGAGGCTGCTTTGCAGAAAATATTTAGTGAACTCTCATCCTCTTGCTCGGTGAGACATATCTTCCTGCAATGGCATCCTGTCTCCTTTATCTCTTCTAGTCCACTTGTGAAGACTGAAGCGACGTTTAACCTCTGAAGATGGCAGGATCAGTCATTCATGTATCAAGGCAACCAAACCATTCCAACTTAAATAAGCTGAGCTCCATAGCTGTGGTAGAGAAGCCATCTGAAAGCTTAAAGAGAAAAAGTCCACAATTAAAAAGAATCCACCAACCACTGATATTGGCTCATTATGGTGCTGAGATTTCTCCTATTGTCTTTGGATGTTTCTTCCCTCACCCCTCCTCCACTGCTGTCTCAGTCATTTCAGCAGTATGAAAGGTTGTTCATTTTATAGAGGTCTTTTATGAAACATGAAAATTCAAATGTTATAATTAGCTGCAGTTCCACATAAGTCAGTATTATTGCAGCTTTTATATTAGACCCTAATTTGTCCCACAAATGTGTGTGTCAAATATTACAGTAGAATGATTAATGAAATCAGACGTAATGGAAGGATTAAGCATTGATGCAGGAGACTTGCTTGAGAAGAATAATTTTAACTTCTTTTCACTCATAATTTATTTTTGTCCTCTACTGTAAAAGAAACGTGACATTGAAAATAAAAATGGCTTGTGTTACTGGCAAGCAACAGAAGAGATCTGATTCATGATTTAATTCTTCATTCAGTATTCATTGGTAGATTAAAAGCCAAATCATCTTAACAAATGGCACAGCAATGAACAACATGGAATATAAAAACCTCAGGACTTGTCCTGGTGAATAAATGTGAAATCATTTGCATCTTTGAAGATAAGTGTCATTCAACAGCAAAAAATTGATCCCTCCCTCCGCAATCAGGTCTGATTCAGCACCTGTTTCATCAGGCATCATGGAATTGCCTGTGCTAACAAGCTGTTTCATGGCACACCAAAGTCACCTTTTATTCCACCCCCAGTCACTTGTTTGAGCAGTTAGTCAGTTTGCAAGAACAGGGTGTATGAGGAAGGAACTTATGACACAGGAACAAGCAATAAGGAATTTAAAATGTCTAGGAGACACATCACGTCTGATAATACGAATTACTGGGAAGTGTAGTTTTCTATTGGCTGCATGGTACCTTTAAGCGCTTTTTTTTCTGTTGTACTTAAATGCAGAATAGCTCCAAAAATCCCCTCCTTACTTTAACTTGGTATCAGCACAGAAGGCTGCAGTTTGCATCATTCTAGTTAAACAAATATTAAGACATTTCCTGTTACAATCATCACTGGGGCCTCACAGCTCCCAAACACCAAGTCATCCTTCTTATTTCAACACAGGAATAGTGACTTTCGGTGCTGGAAATGCACACCTGGAGACACAGGACCTGCAGCTTTGCCCTATCCGGCACTATCACCAGACCCGACATCGGGAAGGAGCTGTAGGGTCTTTTCTGAGTAGCAGCCTCGTCTTCAACTGAGAGTTGAAGGAAAATCAGTGGGATACTGGAATTTCCAGGTACAGGAGTTCATATTTGCAGACTTTGCTCTACAAGTTTTTCATTTCAGTGCCTCAAATACACCCAGGGCTCCACAGCACTAGTGACTTACAAACTCATTCAAGAGAGAGGCTTCGTATTGTGCTCCGGGGTTTTTATAACCTTTGAAACAGAGTTCTTTGGAGGGCCACAAGAAGTGAGATGTAGCAGTGCTTTGGCAACTTTTAAACTCCTAAGGCAGCAAGAAGTTTGAATATAGGTTCTCTTGGCGATAAGAAATAAAGAAATACATGTATTTGAAGTCAGTGTCAGTTGAATAAAGGCAAAGAGCAGGACATAGCTGAAAGGAACTAGGACATGTGGGTAGAAACTGAATCCCAGTGTCTCCAAGGGAAGGAGAGGACCGCCTACAATTTCCACCCCAAACCTGCGGCCTGAGGGGGAGAACAGCCTATTTCTGAATCACATTTTCTCAGAAGATGACTCAGCTCCCGAGAGATCTTTAACAAAATCCCTATCCTGCAACTTTCCAATCGTCTTTTCCCATATCTTGCAAAGGGCTGAATTTGAAGTTGTTCCTTTTATTTTACCACGATTTTCCCTCATGGGAAGAGAGAACAGCCTGTGTCTTTTGCCATCGCAGCTTGCCAAGGCTTGAAGATCCCTTTTCTCCCCCAACATTAAAGACCTTTTGCCCCACAATAGTGAAAAACACCATTCTGCAAGAGAGCTCCACACTGATATCAGTGTATTCAGCGTTTTCGGAAGCAAATTACAAGGCTTCCTCCAACTCTAGGCTTTCCTGCCTTGTCCCAGTCACTTGGCTCACTCCCCAAGGTCTCCACCAAGATGTAGCTCATTGGCTAAGTTATAGAAAAGGAATCTTAAGTAGAGCACTCTACTGAGGTTTGAGTTTTCCCTTTAAAATGCAAATGGCTGGTAGTTAATTCCCTTTTGGGATTTAAGAGCTGAATTTAAAATGGGAAATGATGATACAAAAATATACATCAGAAAGCACTGCAGTGTGAGTAACGAATCCTTTGCCACATAAATGCAGATTCTTGGGGTCAGCAGACATCTTCATTTATCTGTATTTTAATAGTTTCCCTCAAAACTGCTTTTGGCTAAATTCTTCCTCAACATACTACCTGGTACACTCTCAGTGGACAACAACAAGGGCAAAATTTGACCAAGTTTTCTATTTTTTAAAATCTCATACATCAGCATCAATATTTTACTGGGTATGATAAATAACACCCTCACTTCTGTTAAGAAGTCTAATGAGACCTTTTCCGTACTTACTGAAAATACAGCTGGATGACAGACCCATTTGCCAACTCCTTCTTGACTGGGAAGGCTCAAAAGCAATCCAAAAAAAGTAGCTGCTTAGCAAAGATGTTAAATCAATATTCGCTTACCAATTGCAAAAGAGCTGTCTTCCATGTCCCTTTCTTTTTCATAACTACCATTTTACTTCTGTGGGAAGGAAAAATAAGCATATATAATTATGTCCTTAGATCAATTTATACTTAAACACGTACGCACACAGATATACCCCTGCAACCTTACAGGGACCTGGGGATACAAGTACTCTAATCTGCATTTAAAATTCAGAGGGCTCCACTCCTTGCATGATCAGGCCTTAAGTAACTCAGCCGGATTCCTTCTATTTGTTCTGTCTTCTGGAAAACATATCTTTACATAACCCTTCAAAAGAATCACTTCTGTGCATACGGACACTGGCACAAACACATCCACCAGTTTTCATAAACCTTATCCCAGCAAAGGATGGAACTGCATCAGCATGAGATGAAAACTACAGATCACAATGGGCAACTGCAAAGTTCCTAGTCTATGTTTAGAAGGGCGTAAAACGGTATCAGTTTGGTATCAGGTTGATAAACTAGAAATTATTTGTATTTGGATACACTTCTTTTGGCACATGGGTGCAGAGCTGTGGCCAGGGAGCACATGTGGGGGGTGAAAGGGGAGCAGCCCCCAAGCCAGGTGTTCCCCTGGCCAACACCATGTGCTGATGCAGCATCAGCTGGATCATCCAGCAAAAGCACATGGGTAAATCTCTTGACAGGGTCAGTAATTAAATATCTGTGCCACCTGAAAACCTAAAAAACAATGACTTACACAAGCCTTATTTCAAGCTTTCCCTCTGTCTGTACAAGAATATATCAAACAGTCAAACGTCAAACTTTTCCTTTTTGCCCTTCTTTTGTTTCCATGTTTTTCTGCACATTGCAAACTGTCCAAGTTCTCCAGGCCCTCTTCTCTTTTTTTTTTTTTTTTTTTTTTTTTTTTTTTTTTTTTTGTTAGACTGACTTCAGTCAGGCCCTAGATCTGAAAGTCCCCAATCAACAAAGAATGTATTTCAGTGTGTTAAATTTGAGAAGTCACAATAAGGGCTGTGGTATGGTACTGTGATATCACTCACAGAGGACTGTTACTTCATTGTGAATGGAAACAGCATCTGGCATGGGGCAGGAAATCATTTACCAAAGGAGCATCCAAGAAGTACAGCAATGTAAAAAAAGATTCAAATGAGTTTATGGCTATGTAAGATGTTGTCTTCATTGGGAAGATGTTTCTTTAAGGTCAGGAAAGGAAAAATATTGCATGTAATGTCTTTTTTCCACCTTCAACTCCAGTGTTTGCCAATAGCTTTTCAACAATTGCATGATTCACTATTGAGTATTTCATGCTGACAGAAGCCAGCATTCTGTACAGCACAGGGCTCTTTCATTCCTTTTTATTTCATATTTCTGTTATCAACCAATGTGTCAGCTGTGAAATAAAACCTGGAGAAAAACTTTGAAAGGAGATAAGTTCCCAGCAGGTGTCACAGAAATACTGAATTGACTTTTAGTCTTAATTACACCTTCCGTGTGGTTTCGCTGTGTTGCAGCTGCTCTACACTAAATAAAATAGTATTATTTTAAAATACTTTTTTCTACACTAAAAGAAAAAGTAAACAGGTCAAAATAAAACTAGGTAAGTGATGGGGGAAAAAGGGAAACAGGCATCACCAGCACAGTTCCTAAAAGTTCTGCAGAGAATTAACTAGGAAAGAGCAGAGAAAGGGAGCCAGGATGTGGAATTCAGTGCAAAGATGAATACAGGAAATCACAGAATCCCAGAATGGTTTGGACTGGAAAGGACCTCAAGGCCTATTTCATTCCACCTCTGCCATGGGCAGGGACACCTTCCACTAGACCAGGTTGCTCTAAGCCACATCCAACCTGGCCTTGGACACTTCCAGGGATGGGGCAGCCACAGCTTCTCTGGTCATTTACAACCTTTTGAGGCTGAAGAGAACCACAAGGATATGAAGTAGCTCATTCAACTTTTATGGTATTCTCGGGTGAAACAGAATTTACCAGGGAGATGAATTTAGCCTGTATCCAGCTGATCCGAGTAGTGAAAAATGACCTTGTCATCTTAGGCCTATTCCTGTCCTTTGCCTTCCTGAATACCTCAGCAACTGTAAGAATAACTTTCAAGATAATCTTACCACAGTGGCAAAGACATTTCAGTGTAAAAATCAGCTACTGAGGGGCTGGGCCTGCAGCTGGCAAGTCTCTTGATTAAAATTACTCCAAATTTGCCTTGAGAAATGCCATTGCTATTGCCATGCTCTATTATTCAGGCAAATTCACTAAGGAGGAGATTTTTGAAATCAGAGATCAAAGTCTGGGATCTTTTGATAAACCTGAAGAGTCCAGATCCTACCTGAGCTCCTGCTGGGGTGTACGGGCTTTAGAGACAGTCTTCCCAAGCAAACAGATTTTAGAGCCCTGGAAATACCAATTGTACTCTAACAGCAAACTCTGGAAACACGTCTCTCAGGGGATCTCTGCAAAATGAAGGCAGAGCAAACCTGACATGATGTAGGACACATGAGCACTCTCAGCTGGAACTGAAGTAAACCTTTTATTGTGAACTGCAGCCTCATGCTCAGGCAAGCAAATCTGAAATTTTTCCACTGTGTGCAGCCTGGGGTTACAGGAGTTCAAAGCAACAGCTGAACAATTCCATAATAACAGAGAAATGCAAAGTCCTGTCATAACTTAACCGCATAAATCTACTGCTTTGAAGAAAACACTTTTGTTTTGGGTCAGGCTGGCCAGGTGCCTGGGCACACCTGGAATGCATAACATGTGGATGAAGCTGGATAACATTACCTGAGCTTTGACAATGAGGATTATTTCCTGAAAAAAGACTGGCTCAAAATAATTAGGTTATGTTCTGTTCACTAGAAGATTTTGGGGAAGCAAATTTGTTATTTCTTCCCAGGCTACAGTATCTGCATCCTTCCTCCAGTGTCATTTCACTGAAGCACAGCAGAAGCCCTGCCAGCCAGCATTCCCTGCTCTGGGCAGCGCTGTGCTTTTCCCCTGAACGGCACATTCTTATGTTTTTCCTATCTGTGTGACTACAGAAGTTTCTGATTTGTGGCCATCTGCACCAGGGCAGGGGCCGCAGCTTCAGTCTTAATGGCTGTATGCAATGATATCATTTGGTTTTTATCAGCTTCAGAGATAAGGCAGCATTAACTCCCTGACAAATCCTGGCACTTGCTCCATTTGATTCCTCCTGCTCTCCTAAATCAGTTGTTTTCAAAGGCATTCAGGTATCTGTCGACAGCGTGGGTGGAATATACTTACCCTCCAACTCAGTTAAGTTGGAAAACATTTCCTCCTTTTAAACTGATCACTCACTAAACAAACATCTCTTCTACCCAGACAACCACCCTCTTGAAGGACACATCCAACTGCAAAAATACTTTGAAGGCAGTCCAAAATGACACCAGTCCTGGGGTCTGCTCAGACAAACCCTGCTGCAGGGTCAGGACTTAAACAGGAAACCCCAGTTCCCAAGGTGGTGACAAGCAACACAACCCCACCCACATGCCATAATGGGAGGTTCTTCTACTTAAAATCCTAGAATGCTGTAAGAAAATGTCAGTAGAGTTTTTCTTTCCAAAGACCTAATTTTTAACGTGTTACGATAAAAAATTTAGGAAGGACTTGAGACTATGGTAAGTAAAGGCTTAAAATTAAGGAAAAAAAACAAACCACAACTGTAATTTTTTTTTTTTTCACCAGTCCTATAAGCTGCTAACAAATAGGGCAATAATACAAATACTAGATTTAAGACAGACTCAAATTACAGCTTTATGAAAAAAAAGCTAAGCCAACTTCTCCAAGAACCCAGGGCTAAGTCAGGGCTAAGCTCTATCTACAGCACCTGAATAGCAGTACAGTACTAAGCTAGGCTTCTGAGGCCACTAATAAATCCTCCTGATTCTGAGCAGCTTCACCTGGGACCACCTCCACCCCCCACCTCTCCCATCCCCTCCCCCAAGCCCAGGAGTCCTATTTAAGCCAAGCTCAGGGCCGTTGCTTCTTGTCTGAGTAATTCTAGAGGAGTATTGGGCTTCAGTTTAGTATCAGTTGTAACTGGCTATGGATCTTGACTCTGTGCTATTGCTCTGTCTCACTGTCAGTCTCTTTGTCTCACTCTTATTACCAGTCTACATCGTGATATGCACATTTGAATCTAATTTTAGACTCAGGTCTGCTTTGTTCTCTTAAACTTGCCTGCTGACCTGTATTTTTGAATGCTTTCTGAATACCATCTCTAGATGAACCTTAGTCATCTTGTACAGGTGCTGAAGGATGGAATAGGAATTAGTGACTATTTCTACAAGCTTGGAAATCTAGACTTTTAGATAAGAGCTGGAGATATCCTAGGGGATGTTTTTTGCCCTTAAAAATCAATCTGTTTCTAAAACTGCATCATCTATGATAAAATCTCTGTAAAAGCCTTATTGCCCCACTAGAGCAGAGGGGCTGGGCAGACAGCTGGGAATGAGGAATGTGTTGGACAGGAGAAAAGGAAAGAAACATGATTTGTGTAGTCTGTCAAAACAAACCTCTGGGAGGATGTGACTGCTGTCTATAAATACATCAGGAGAGTAAACACTGGGGCAAGGATAAAGATCCTAATTAAAAGGCATGAAATAAGTAGAAATAGACTTTAGAAAAAAGAACCAACTTGTCTTCAGTGATGTTTTTAGTCTCTTGTTCAAAACTGCAAGAATAAAAGTCTCAGGTTTCTCATCAGGGAAAGCCTGCTTGGGTTATACACTGAGGTGTCTGTGACGGAGAGGACTTGGTAGCTTGGAAACCCTCTGCCAGCTCCTACATCCATGAGAAGGTCAGACTTCTAATTTTTAACTTCTGTAGAAGGAGGAAGACTGACCATCTGACAGATAAGTATTTTTATCCTTATACATACTGAAAAAGGATAGAGAGTTTTCCCAGCTAGGAGACTTACTTTTAGCTGTTCTATAAAAAGCCAAGATAAACAGAGTATAGAGTTAGTACATGTACTAAATTAAATCTTAAAATATGATTTTTCTTAAAGAAAATATGGTTGCTGTCTAAACATCTACCATAAGTTATCACTGAATGTATTTTTATGTTGCCTCTTTTATTCATATACCAAATGTATGCAGAAGCAGGAGGAAGATCTCTGAAGATTCCTTCTTTCCCAACAGAAGTGGGGAAAAGCTGACTGTCATCTCATCGCCACGTTTTGAAAAAGGCTGTATCAAATCCTCTCCTACTGCTGGAGACAAATCTCGAAAAATTGGAAACCTTGTATAATGCACTATAGGAATAATTTTAATAGAGAATATTAAACCTTTATTTAACTTTCTAGTGAACTCAGAAATATCCCAAAGCATGGAGAGTTTCCTGAGTCATTCTGGCCAGCTTAATGGAAAGGAAACCCAAACACCCTCTGTGTTTACTTTGCAGTTGACGTACAAATTATTTCCTACTAATAGCAATGCTTCTATACAACCAGGACTGGGCTGTGGAGACACCTGAACTCCACTGGGAAGTCAGCCAGTAGTGTTGGGTGCCGGCAGTTCAGCGCTCTCAGGATCATGGTAGTTGAGATCCTTCCCAGAGAAGAAATGTGTGCACTAAATCAACAGTAATCCCAGCTAAAGAAGTAAACTGACCTGGATTTGAAGTTGAACTACATCTGTCCAGTGCAGATTTCTGGGAAATGCTCCAAGAATGAACAAGTCTGGTAATGCAGAGAAGAAGTGGGTTGCACTGGCGTTCCTGTACTTGCCTAAACTGCGCTGACTGGAACCATAATACGCTGCCTGCAGAAAGGCTGGGGCTCCACAGGAGCAGCCGACCACAAGAAGGAAAAATTCTTTTCTAATCCTGCAGAATCTTGCAGAGAGACAGTTTGCAGCAAAAGCTGTGAAATGCCTAACTCTCGGTCGATTTTTGTCTCCTTAAAACCATGGCATCTCAAGGCATCATCAGGAGCAGCAGCTGCCTTTATAAATATTGTTCTAATGGAGTCAGGGAGATACTGGTTCATGAGTGGCAAAGTATTTTCCCTGCAGACATTCTGGCATCAGGACTCACTTTTCCTACCCCAACACCCCAGCAGGGCTTTGCTAAGTAGATTTTCAGTGAACTGAAAAGCTGCCTTTTCCTAAAACTTGCTGTATCTTTTACCAAATGATCAGTGAAGATTAGGGGACTGGGGGGGTGATGCAAGTTGCTTCCTGGCTCATTTCTGTACCTCTTTATTATTAAATATTGGGGGATAAATTCCACTTGGCTGGGGACAAATCAGGCAAAAAGAGAGCCAATAGTGATTGAATGAGGTGAAATGCTTCAGCTAATGGTATATTTTTCATTTAAAATAAAATTTAAAATTTTGAGTTGATGTAGATGCTATTACAACACCCTCAAGCTTGTTTTAGTCATTTTTTTTCTTGCAGTTAAAGGGATTAATTCAGCATGGTAAAAAAAAAAAAAAGACTTTTTTTGGGGGAAGAATGATCCTGAGAACCAAAATAAAATAATTTTATTGTACTTGTATGCGTTTTACATGAGACCACTTTAATTAAATTTATTGTGGCTTGCTCTAAACTAGTGAATTCATGTTTTGTATTCTCTTTGCAGGATGAAAAGTAATTACATTTCAGTTGCATTATAATTTAGCAGGTTGTAACAGACACAGGGACAGAGCTGAAGTTTTTCCATCTTCTAGATTGGAGTTTTAAATCACAGCCAGCTGCTGACTTGCACGAGGGGCGGGAAGTGGGTGCCACAAAGCATAGCCCAATTCCATGTGCAGTTTAATTTGGGAATCTAGACCTAAGTACCTACTTGTCATGCACAGAATGAGACTGGGAGGTCACCAGGGCCAGGGAGGCAGTGGCTGCTTCTATAACTCAAATGAGTTTAGAGCACTTGAGCATTTTTCTTTGTCATGTTTAATCTATGTGCTCCTCAAAATGGGATTATGTCATGGAGAAAAATCCAATAACCCTAACAAAACCTGAAACATCCATATAGATGGGGAAAAAATAGAAAATCTTTGTAGGTCTGAGAGAGAGTAGAGGAGCAGCTTTAGGGAATGAGGTCCGGGTACGGGAAGCTTGTTTTTAAGGCAGAGACTTAGGGGTGGTTTTTCTAGGTGAAAGGAAGGGGTGAGGAGGTCAAGAGACAAGTTGGTTCTTTTTTCTAAAGTCTATATCTACTTACTTCATGCCTTTTAATTAGGAAAGAGGGCAAAAAGATACTCATGAGTAAATTACGTGGGGTGGAGTTCCAGTGTGCTTTTCCACCTGGAATCTGAAAAGGGGGGGGAGAAGACAGTACACTTGCTTCCATGTGGGAACTAGAGGAAAAATGAACCTTGGAGTGGGCAGAGGGAAGAGACAGAACAGGCAAGATGAGAGAAACTGCTGCAGCAGCAGCATCCAAATGAGATGATGTCAGGATGGAGATGTGGATCTGATGGCCTGGGAGCTGAGCAGGGAAAGGAGGATTTTCAGAAGGGTTACAGCACATTCCGGACTGGAGGTGAAGGGGGGTATTTCATGTAGTTCACTTGAACTATGCAAATTAGGCCTTCCTCATGTGAAGGCTTCTCCCTCTGCCAGCGCAAGGCTGTGGGGGAAACAAAGCCTGTGCTGGATCATCAGAAACAACAGATGAGATGTGGGAATTACAATAGGCATTACATCAGATGCCGGATACTGCAGGGGATGAATCAGACCAGCATCTGGCAGCTTGGTGCATTGACAGTGAACTTGAACTGATTTGACTAGAAAGGGAAAACAATAACCTGTGGAACAACTTTCAATATGAACCCTATTTCAGGAAAGGGCACTGTTCTGTATTACATAGTGGGACTACATCTCTTGTGGTGGAGCCAGCAAGTCTTCAGAGCTACTAGGGAGACTCTTGGAAACCCCAAATAAAAATGCACTTTGATTTTTTTTAAAAGTAATACATGCAGCTTTTAAAATTTATAAGAAATAAAGCAGTTGTGTTTGCTCTTACGTATTTCCTTGTAGTAGTTATTCTCCTAAAGTTTCAGCGTGGTATAATGAAATTGAAACTGGTTTTACAGGACAGAGAAATGAATTGGCTCCATGACTCCCATAATTTAAATTAAGAGAACTGCTCAAAGGTGTAAAGAAGTATAGCTAAGGGGGAAAAAAATAACAAACTTCTAAATTAAGCTAATTCTGCTGACTTGAGGTTTAAAACCCAGATCTAACATTTTAAGATCAAGTTCATAAACACCATTTAGAAAATTTGTATCTCTGTGGGCTGTTTTTGAAATTTTGATTGCTCATGGAAGGGGGTCAGTACAACAGGGGATGATTTCAATTTACAATAGCAGTTCTTAATTTAAAAGACTTAATTTAAAAGGCTTTAAAAGGACAGGCCTAATGGAGAGTTACACTTAATGGCACCAAGATCTGACCCTCTTGCTGTTATCCTAGCACAGAGACTGAGCAGAACCAGTTCTTTAAAAGTCGTGATTAATTTTTAACCCAAATTTCCCCTTCCTGTTCTCCTGGGCTTTGGTCAGTTGGCCACAATGGCCCATTGCGGGATCTGTAGCTGCCCACACTGCAGTAAATAGTGGTTTACACACAGTCCATGAAGCCATTTAGAATAAAACTAAAAGGTCCTAAACACAGGGATTGTCTGGCGTAAATATCCACTGACCTACTGGATTAAAGAGCTACCTGAGTGTGTGCTACTGGCAAATGAGAGACAAGAAAGGGATGTTTTTCCTTGTCATCATAATACAAACAGATAAATATTCAACACAAGTATGGCAGTAACTGCACTGAAATGACCAATTAGTTATATTTTTGAACAACAGTAATTATTATCCTTCTTTGAGCAGACATTTAGGACTCAGACACATGTACTAGGAAAAAAATTAAGTTATAGCACCATTTAGGGTCGTTTTAGGCAGAAGGAGCCCTTTTGTGGGCATTTTCTCATGGGTTGACCTTTCATAGATACTAATAGCTCACTTTTCAGCTTTTAGTTTATCAGCTTTAAGTAAAATTCCAGTGGAATACGCTGATTTTGACACAATTTTAGGTAATTACGCTCCAAAGGGCTGCCAAATAGTGCTGGAGGGGCTGCAGAGCATTGCAGCTGGGAGCCCACGAGAAGTTTGGCAGTCACCTTCTTATCCAGGAGAGAGAGGGGGAATGGGCCCAGCCCTACCTGTCCTGGAAATTTCGGAGTGAGGGGTGTGGGAGGTGTCGCCGTCCCGCCCTTTCCCGCCACCAGGGGGCGCCCGGCGCCCCCACCCCCCCCAGTAGGGGGCACTGTCCGCGGCGCCCACACCGCCTCCCCCAGTGGGGGGGCGGAGCGCCGCGATGAAAAGCGCGCTCTGATTGGCAGAGATACCCCTGGCGGGGATGAGACCGGGGCTCTGGTTGGCCGCCAGCATCCGAAGGTGGGAGTAAAAACCCGGGCAGAGGACCCCCTCCCCGCGGATCGCGGTGTCCCCC